>JAJIZL010043467.1:0-28722 GCA_023969395.1 Amblyomma maculatum
AGCCTGGAGAAGCGTTTCGAAGTGGTTGAGGTAAACAGGGAGGTACATAAAGCAGGTTTTGGTAGGGCTTTTCAGCGAGATGGCATTCATTTTAACAGAAGGGTGGGAGCAGAGATCGGCTGGCGCCTGGCAGGCAGGGCTGTAGCTTTTTTAGGGGGTCCGCGAGAACTCCGTGCACAGAGGTAGTTAGGAGTGAAGCAGAAGATAGTGTAATAATGGAGGCTGAGCCCCCAAAAATGGCAGAGTAGCTCGAGAAAGAAAAGTACAAAAAAGAAATTTAACACTAGGATCAGCTACATAAACATGCACGGAGGTAGAACAAGAGCGAAATGGCTAGAGATAGAGCAGCAGTTGAAGGATGACAAAATAGGTGTGTACGCTCTTTGCGAGACTCATCTCAGGGATCTATAAGATCCGTCGTTTATAGAAGGATACGTCTGGGAAGGGTGCAACAGAACGAGAACAGAAAAAAAGGGTGGAGGGCGAGGTATGGTGATTTGGTTTGGTTTGGCAAAACTTTATTTCCCACAGTAGGGGTCCTGGAGGACACTCGGCTAGGCGCCAGGTGTAGAGGGCAGTTCCCACGTCGCAACAGAGAGCCCAAAGCTCTCCGCCGCCGCGCGGGCCTCCTGGACAGCCCGAAGCTGATCATTAAAAAAAAATATTCCTAAAAACACATCGACAGGAATAGATGGAATTCCGATCAAGCTGAATAATGAACTCGATCCAAAAAGTAAGGAAACGTTGTTAAAAGCTCTGGAAATAGTCATAGCTTATAAGCAAATTCCGGACAGTTGGCGGCAGAGTAAAATGAATTTGGTTTATAAAGGGAAAGGAGACAGGATGCACATAAAATCCTACAGGCCGATTACCATAACATCTGTTATGTACAGGTTAGCCATGCAGGCGGTGAAATTAAAGGTGCAAGCATGGGTTGAAAGTAACAAGATACTCGGAGAACTTCAGAACGGCTTTAGAAATGGTAGGCGCTTAGATGATAGCCTGTTCGTGCTTACCCAATGCATCGAAATATCTAGAGTGGAAAATACACCTTTGTATTAGGCCTTCCTGGACATAAACGGGGCGTACGACAACGTAAGCAGGGAACTCTTGTGGAACATATTAAAAGAAAGTATCGGTTATGAGATAATAGAGTTCCTACAGGAAATATACCCGGATAACAAAGTAGAAATTACGTGGGAAGGGATAAGAAGTGCGGAAGCTATCAAGGTATGCAAAAGATTAGGACAAGGTTGTCCTCTATCACCGCTGCTGTTCATGCTTTATATGATAAATATGGAACGGAGGATACAAGAAAGTAACCTAGGTTCTAACCTGCCATATAGATTAGGTGGAAAGGCAGTAGAGCAGCGCCTCCCTGGTTTGATGTATGCAGACGATATTGTGCTGCTAGCTGAGAGTCTGGAAGAATTGCAAACACTAGTTAAGTATTGCGGAGACGAAGGGGACGCTCTAGGCTTAAGTTTTCGCGCAGCTAAGTCAGGTCTGATGATTTTCAACGACTCAACTGATCAGGGTCTTAAAATACAACTCCTTGAAATACCTAGAGTAGCAGAATATAAATATCTGGGGGTATGGGTAAACGAAGGATTGGCATACATTGGAAAGCATGGGCAATCACTTAAGGCCAAAAGGGCGAAGGAATGCCGGCATAATGAAGCATAAGGCATTGTGGGGATACAATAGGTATGAGGTTTTGAGGGGTATTTGGAAATGAATTGTGGTGCCCGGACTTACTTTCGGAAATGAGGGGTTTCTGCTAAAATCAGAGGTACAGTCGACATTAGAAACAAATCAGAGATCCATTCGACGATTAGCACTAGGTGCCCACAGCAAAACTACAAATGATGCGGTACAGGGAGATATGGGCCGGGCATCTTTCGAAGTGCGGGAAGCTCAGAGTAAAATATTATATGAGGAACGCCTGAGGAAATTAGACAGTAACAGATGGGCAGCTAAAGTATTTAAATACCTGTACCTAAAAAGCGTTGACACACAAAGGAGGAAAAGAACTAGGAAACTAACCAGCGAGTATGCTAGTAACAAGGGCGGAGAAATAAAGAGCATTAAGCAACAGGTGAAAAACACAGAAGGTAAAAATTGGATAAATTCGATGGAAAAGAAACAGAGTGTGGAATTATACCGAAAGTGGAAAATGCAGATCAGGAAGGAAGATTTTTTGATAACTCGAGAGCCAGTGCCTTACTTTTTGAAGCTAGATCAGGGTGCCTTAGAACACGCAGCTACAAAAAGAAATTTAACAATGGAGATGACGCATGTGCTGTATGTGAAAACTCCAGTGAAACAATTGCCCATATTATACTCGAATGTAATGGTATCCATCCGGAAGTTGGTGCAGGCGCAATCACTGTTCCTGAAGCTCTGGGGTTTAGAGATAGCAGTGGCCGGGTGAATAAACCGGCGGTGGAAACTAGCAAAACTCGACTGGAAGATTGTTGGCTTAAAAGCAGAGCAGTGACATATTGTTAGTAATGTAGGAACAAAATTTAATAAATAGAAGGATGGTTTAGTTAACCATTCTAAATCAATAATTAAGATATAGGGAGAAAAATGAGCATGACAGATACTGCTACCACCCCGTTTCAAAGGGGAAGCTCCTATATTCCATCCATCCATCCCTTGCTGAAAGAGAGTAAAAATAGGCTGTTGAAAAATTCCGCAGAGTGCAATATGGTGATAGTAGCCGCGGGGCTAAACGATGTCCTAAATGGTGAAGATGCAGGAGTGATGGAAAGTTTAGCTAAGGGAGTTGACAATATCAGGGAGATAACACAGCAAGCGCAGATAGTTGTGTTGCCGCGAAACCTTCAAAACAGATTTGTTGTTTTTTAACAGCCACCGGCATATAGGCTCATCATTCTGATTCTGGACCGCGTATCAGTTCCGTAATCTTTGTTTGTTAATGCTCGATGTCGCGATTCACACCTTTATCAGTTTTGTTGTAGCGCAAGATGCACCGAGATCTGTCTCGAAGGTTCCGGCCACTCGGGTGTCTTTCCATAATGTTCCAGCCCGTGCTGGTAGCTGTTTGCGACGTTATCTAGATTGTTCTGTGCAGCCTTTAAATTGAGCGTTACCGAATGTGACGAGCATTCTTTGTTCGACGATCGACCAACACGTTTGCTGCTATCGCCGCCGCCGAGTTGCTTAGTTCTTTTGCGCCCAATAAAGAGTTAATTTCCGTACCATCAAGCCTAGGTCTTCATTTCTGTAATCGACCCTGGTCACCACCACGTTGGAGTATGAACAGTACCGGAGGTGCATGGATTGAACGGAAAGTTGGGTAAGGACGTGGTGACAGTTAATCAGGACACAAGAAAGTTAAGCCTGGAAAAGCGTTTCGAAGCGGTTGAGGTAAACAGGGAGGTGCATAAAGCAGATTTTGGCAGGGCTTTTCAGCGAGATGGCATTCATTTTAACAGAAGGGTGAGCGCAGAGATCGGCTGGCGCCTGACAGGCAGGGCTGTACCTTTTTAGGGGGTCCGCGAGGGCTCCGTGCACAAAGGTAGTTAGAAGTGAAGCAGAAAAAAGCGTAATGACGGAGGCTGAGCCCCCAACAATGGCGAGAAGGAGGTCGATAAAGATAAGTGCAAAAAGAGATTTAACACTAGGATCAGCTACATAAACATACAAGGAGGTAGAAAAAGTGCGAAATGGCAAGAGATAGAACAGCAGTTGAAGGATGACAAAATAGGTGTGTATGCTCTTTGCGAGACTCCTCTCAGGGATCCAGAAGATCCGCCGTTTATAGAAGGCTACGCCTGGAAAGGGTACAACTGAACGAGAACAGAAAAAAGGGGGCGGCGGGGTAGGTATGTTGATACACCAGGGAACAAATTGGCAAAAAACAAAATCATCTTGTAAAGAACATATCTGGGTACCAGGAACAAATGCCGGCATACGGGCATGGCTAGGGGTAGTTTATTTACAACAGGATATCAATGCAGGCAAGGAAACAAGGATCTAGTTGAATGTCTCAGTGACGATATAAGGCAGTTTGGAGACGGGGCGGATATTATTCTGCTGGGGGCATGAACGGCCACATCGATGATCTGGATGGATACACGGATTCTAACGGGAAGCTAATGCTAGACTTCTGTAAGCGACAATACCTAGTTATAGTAAATAGAGAAACAAAATGCGAAGGACAAATCACGTGGGATTCCGCAACCGGCGGACGACCATTAATGTCGCAGGGAATTTATTGTAAAGTCACAAAAATGGAAATAAGCGAAGAAGGGGAGTGTTCTCTGGGAAGTTATTGTAAACGCATTAATCTGCAGATGGGGCACTTGATGAAAAGAGAAATGAAACTTAGACAAACGTAGACGCAAAATTAACGACGATCAAATAGCGCAGATAACAGCAGACATAGAGGAAGCAATAGAGAAAAGTTCAATTGAAGACTGGGATTATGAACAGATAGAACAACTCTAAAGGAGGAAAATTAACGAGGTTAAGGTAGCAAACCGCTAGAATGGAACTGCGGAAGCCACGGAGCTGATGGAATAAGGAAATCAGGGAAGCCATTGAACAACGACGGGCTTCTTCAAGGAAACACCAAGAGGCAAAAAAAGCACAGGTATCTCAGCAGGAAATGGGCCAAAAACGGGAATCATTGAATTACAGGCGCTCATCCAAAGTAAAATAAAGCAGTCCACCGATCGCTGGATGGCTGGCATACACAATGCGTCTAGGGGCGGACCAAGAAAACTATAGAACCATACAAGCTGGCTAGGTAAAAAGAATCATAGAAAGCAGGACCGGATTCAAGATAACAAGGAAAATTGTTTAGAGAGAGACAACTTAGTGAACTACTTTAAACAGTTATAGCCTAAGAGCGACGCTATGGTAATCTCCGCAAATTAGGAAGCAACACAAGTTAGCAGAATACAAAGCAGCTTCGAACTGAAAAATCTAAACTGGAAAAATATTCCTAGAAACACATTAACAGGAATAGGTGGAATTCCGGTCAAGCGGATTAATTAACTTGGTCCAAGAAGTAAGGAAACATTGTTAAAAGCTTTTTGTTAATGCTCGATGTCGCGAGTCACACCTTTATCAGTTTTGCTGTAGAGCAAGATGCACCGAGATATGTCTCGAAGGTTCCGGCCACTCGGGTGTCTTTCCACAATGTTCCAGCCCGTGCTGGTAGCTGTTTGCGACGTTATCTAGGTTGTTCTGTGCAGCCCTTAAATTGAGCGTTGCCGAATGTGACGAGCATTCTTTGTTCGACGATCGACCAACACGTTTGCTGCTATCGCCGCCGCCGAGTTGCTTAGTTCTTTTGCGGGCGCACGTCAGCCCAATAAAGAGTTAATTTCCGTACCATCAAGCCTGTGTCTTCACTTGTGTCATCGACCCTGGTCACCACCACGTGACATCTGGTGGAGGTGCTGCCTTTGATCCTTCAAGCGAAGACCCAAGCCGTGTTCCTGTCGCCCTGGAAGAAAAGCCTACAGGTCACCGAACCAGCCGCCGACTTCAAGGCCTACAACCCGAACATAGTCTGCTGCCTGACCCCATTCGATCTCGTAAGACATCGACGCTGACAATGGCCCCGCCTACAGCACCGGTTGTTTTCGTCCAACCCCGTGAGCCCCCCTGCTTCCACGGACGACCGGATGAAGATGCTAGAGACTGGAGGGACCTTTTCGACCGTGTGGCAGAATTCAACGGCTGGAACGACGCTGCGAAAATCAGGCAGGTCTACTTTGCTCTTCAAGGATATGCCCGAGTTTGGTTCGAAAATCATGAGGCAGCTATGAAGGATTGGGAGATTTTCAAGGAAGCGCTTTTGACTGCCTTTTCAAGCATCGTCCGAAAGGAAAGAGCCCAGGCCCTCCTTCAGTCAAGACTTCAACTTACTGACGAGCCTGTCCTGGCATACGTTGAGGAGATGAAGCGCGTTTTTCGCCGTGCCGACCCTAACATGACCGAAGGTGAGAGAGTCAAATTTTTAATGCGAGGCGTCAAAGAATCGCTTTTTGCAAGTCTTGTCCGAAATCCGCCAAAAACCGTGGCGGAATTTGAAACGGAGGCGTCTACTATCGAGAAGACGTTGGTCACCCGTATGCGCCACTACGAGCGACCACTTCAGCCGGACTGCTCAACCCACTACCTCAACGCATCTGCAAGCGGAGAGAACATTCGGGAGCTCATCCGGGAGATCGTGCGAGAGGAGCTCCGCCGAATGCAACCATCATCGCAACAACACCAGGTGGCGACGCTCGCGGACGTCGTCCGTGAAGTTCAGCAGCCGCTGGGCGTTCCTAAAGCGATGACTCCGACGGCTAAAGAGCATGAATCAGCAGCGATGGACTATGCAGCTGCATTATGTCGTCCTGCACCCCGACGTGACCTCCCAAGCCGACGCGACCCCCCAAGCCCTCGTCGCTACCATCCTGCTTCCGAAAGCCGCTCCTTGGTCCCCGCCCGCCAAGCCTACCAACGACCCCCAAACCCCAGAAAGTGCGACGCCTGGAGGACAGCAAACAACCGACCGCTCTGCTTCCATTGTGGTGAGGCAGGACACATCCTCCGTCACTGCCCGTACAGGCGGATCGGCCTGCGTGGTTTCGCTGTCGACGCCCCACGACCCCGTCCTGGCGAGCGACCACAGGAAATCAACGACTTCCTGCGCAGCGGAGAGCACTCGTCGCCAAGGCGTCTGTCACGCTCCCCATCCCTGTACAATGCCCGATTTGCGTCGCCGGGCCGCGGATACGTTCAGGGACGGTCTCCTACCCCCCCCCCCCCCGTTGGGAAATTAAAGGCAGCAACCTTTGGAGGTGAGGTTGCTCAACGGCGAAAAGACGAAGATCCTCTGCCTCCGAAGACCACTAACGACGACGCAACCATTTCATCGCCGCTCCACACGACGACATCGACGACAGCACGACCAGAGTGCAAGCAGACACCGCGGCCCAGCGAAGTAACAACGGTATGCCCCGGCCATGACCTGAAGAAACGACGGAGCCGAGATCGGAAACTAAGGCCCACGTGCAATGCGAGGACGCGAACAAGTGACCTTGAAGTTGATATCGACGATCGCAGAGTCACTGCCCTTGTAGACACCGGAGCTGACTATTCAGTCATCAGTGGACCGTTAGCCTCCCATCTCAAGAAAGTTACAACCGCTTGGGATCGCCCGCTTATTCGCACCGCAGGTGGCAACCTGATTACTCCATCGGGACGGACGGCATACTTAGCGCAAAAAAACACACACGCACACGAGAGAAAAGGCCGGACACGGGAAAAGAAG
This sequence comes from Amblyomma maculatum, assembly GCA_023969395.1. Lineage (NCBI taxonomy): Eukaryota > Metazoa > Arthropoda > Arachnida > Ixodida > Ixodidae > Amblyomma > Amblyomma maculatum. Next base: position 7,307 of record JAJIZL010043467.1, read on the forward strand.
CTGAAAACCATCTAGCCCGTCTAAAGGTTCCCTTAATCCATCGGGACGATGTACTGCAAGAATAACCGTAAATGGGCGTACTTACCCCACCAGCTTTTTGGTGTTGCAGCCGTGTTCCCTCGACGTGATCTTAGGCATGGACTTCATAAATGAAAATAGGGCTATCATCGACCTCCAATCCAAGGTTATCAAGCTCTGTGCAGACAAAGCCGTACCTGCTACGACGACTTCGACGCAACACGTCGCTCTAAACGTCCTCGACGGAGAATTGACCGTGCCGCCCCGATCAACCGTCGCCGTCAGCGTAGGTAGCACAGACATCGAAACCGCTGAAGGCATCGTCAAAGGAAATATCCAAATGCTCTTGGAACGAGGTATCGGCATCGCAAGAGGAATCACGAAATTCCGGAGAGGACAAGCTCAGGTGCTGGTAACAAACTTCACTGAACAATACCGGCATCTCAACAAGGGCACGACCATCGCTTTGCTCGACGAATTAGCGGATCTCAAAGACGTATTCGACCTCCACGACCAACCACTGGAAAACGCACAGGACCAATTCCATCAGCCCACATTTGACATCAACCCAGTATTGACCCACAGCAGGAAAAACCAGATTCGCAGTCTTCTTCGAAGCTACAGGGAGTGCTTCTCGTTATCATCGAATGTACGACAAACACCACTGGCCAAGCACCGCATTATAACGAACGAACACGACCGACCTCTGCGCCAAAGCCCTTATCGTGTATCGCCGCGAGCACGGCAAGCCATTCGCGATCAAGTTGAAGAAATGCTGCGTGATGACGTAATCCAGCCATCGAACAGCCCCTGGGCGGCACCAGTCGTTTTGGTCAAGAAGAAAGACAGCACACTTCGCTTCTGCGTTGATTGATTACCGCCGCTTGAATAGCATAACGAAGAAGGATGTCTACCCGCTTCCCCGCATCGACGACACTCTCGACCGGCTCTGCAATGCAAGGTACTTCTCATCGATGGACCTGAAGAGCGGATATTGGCAAATTGAAGTCGACGAAAGAGATCGCGAGAAGACCGCATTCATCACACCGGACGGCCTTTATGAGTTCAAGGTGATGCCATTTGGCCTCTGCTCCGCACCAGCCACGTTTCAACGAGTAATGGACACAGTCCTGGCAGGCTTGAAGTGGCAAATTTGTTTGGTATATTTGGACGACGTTGTTGTGTTCTTGTCAAACTTTGATGACCACCTAAAACGACTACAAACAGTGCTGGAAGCCATCAAGTCATCGGGACTAATGCTAAAAGCAGAGAAGTGCCACTTCGCCTACGAAGAACTCCGGTTCCTAGGTCACATCGTCAGCAAGGACGGTGTTCGCCCAGACCCGGAGAAAAGAGCTGCAATCGCACAATTCCCACCGCCTGCCGACAAGAAATCTTTGCGCCAATTCCTTGGGCTATGCGCTTATTATCGACGATTTGTCAGAAACGTTTCGTGGATCGCCGAACCGTTGACGCAGCTTACAAAGGCTGACGTACCTTTTAAATGGGAAGCGCCGAAAGGAGAAGCCTTCGACGAACTTAAGTGCCGCCTGCAATGCCCTCCTGTACTTGGCCACTTTGATGAAAACGCCGAGACCCGAAATTCACAGCGACGCGAGCAGTGTGGGCCTAGGAGCCGTTCTCGACCAGAAGAGGGCCGCACAGGAGAAAGTAATCACCTACGCTAGCAGATCCCTCGCAAAAGCCGAAGTCAATTACACGACGACCGAGAAGGAGTGCCTTGCAATCATCTGGGCCACTTCTAAGTTTCGTCAATACCTATACGACCGACCATTCAAGGTGGTAAACGACCATCACGCGCTCTGCTGGCTGGCTAATTTGAAAGATCTTTCCGGCCGCCTTGCCAGATGGAGCCTACGACTTCAAGAATTTGACATGACTGTAGTCTATAAGTCGGGCCGTAAGCATTCCGACGCAGACTGCTTATCCCGCGCTCCCGTCGATGCTCCCCCGAAAGACGATGACGACGACACGTTTTTGGGACCGGTAAGCGCCAGCAGTATCGCAGAACAACAACGATCAGACCCTAAGCTGAAAGCGCTAGCCGTTTACTTGGAAGGAAAGGCCGCTTCCCCTCCTGGTGTGTTCAGGCGACATTTATCATCCTTCACGTTAAGCAATGGCCTCCTCGTGAAGAAGAACTTCGCACCCAACAAGACCGCGAAGCTTCTCGTAGTGCCAAAACCCTTCGGCAAGAAATTCTGCAGGCGTTGCACGATGAGCCCACAGCAGGCCACCTCGGATTTGCGCGCACGTTGCATCGAATCCAGGAAAAGTATTACTGGCCGCGACTCCATGCCGAAGTTGCCCACTACGTGAAGACGTGTCGTGAGTGCCAACGACGCAAGACAACACTGATCAGACCAGCAGGACTACTAAATCCGATTCCGCCCCCAATCCTGCCCTTTCAGCAAATTGGGATGGATCACCTCGGCCGCTTTCCATCTTCGTCTATGCGTAACAAGTGGATCATCGTGGCCACTGACTACCTTACCCGTTACGCCGAAGCAAGAGCACTACCAAATGGTACCGCGGCCGAAGTCGCCAGATTTTTTGTCGAACAAATTCTCTTGCGACACGGCGCCCCAGAAGTGCTCATCACGGACAGGGGAACGGTGTTTACGGGAGAGTTGACGCAAGCCATACTGGAATACAGTCACACAAGCCATCGACGAACAACTGCGTACCATCCCCAGACAAATGGCCTTACGGAACGCCTGAACAAAACGATCGCGGACATGATCGCTATGTACGTCGATGCTGAACACAAGACCTGGGACGCCATCTTGCCGTACGTGATCTTCAAGTATAACATGGCAGTCCAGGAGACGACCTGAGCGACCCCATTTAAGCTTGTGTACGGCAGGGAGCCCACGACGACGCTTGACGCAATGCTGCCGCATGTAACCAGCGACGACAACCTTGACGTCGCCGCCTACCTGCAGCATGCAGAAAAAGCCCGACGACTCGCACGGATGCGTATTAAAGACCAACAGCGCACCGACAGCCGACGATACAACTTACGACGGCGCCACGCAGAGTTCCATCCAGGGGACCAAGTGTGGGATTGGACACCAATTCGTCGTCGCGGACTTAGTGAAAAGTTGTTGCGTCGATACTTTGGGCCGTACAAAATCATTCGCCGCCTCGGACCACTGGACTATGAAGTCATTCCCGACGGAACGTCAGCATCACGACGGGGACGCGCACGCCCAGAAATTGTACATGTTGTACGACTGAAGCCTTATTACGCGCGTTAAAGAATCTGTGGTGTTTAAACTTTGCAGTGTTTATGTTTCAGTTGCTATGTATTGGAACATCGAGGCGATGCTTTTTTTAAGGGGGGAGTAATGCCGCGAAACCTTCAAAACAGATTTGTTGTTTTTTAACAGCCGCCGGCATACTCTGATTCCGGACCGCGTATCAGTTCCGTAATCTTTGTTTATTAATGCTCGGTGTCGCGAGTCACACCTTTATCAGTTTTGTTGTAGCGCAAGATGCACCGAGATCTGTCTCGAAGGTTCCGGCCACTCGGGTGTCTTTCCACAATTTTCCAGCCCGTGCTGGTAGCTGTTTGCGACGTTATCTAGATTGTTCTGTGCAGCCTTTAAATTGAGCGTTACCGAGTGTGACGAGCATTCTTTATTCGACGATCGCCCAATACGTTTGCTGCTATCGCCGCCGCCGGGTTGCTTAGTTCTTTTGCGCCCAATAAATAGTTAATTTCCGTACCATCAAGCCTGGGTCTTCATTTCTGTCATCGACCCTGGTCACCACCACGTGGGAGTATGCACAGTACCGGAGGTGCTAGGATTGAACGGAAAGTTGGAAAAGGACGTGGTGACAGTTAATCAGGACACAAGAAAGTTAAGCCTGGAGAAGCGTTTCGGAGCGGTTGAGGTAAACAGGGAGGTGCATAAAGCAGAGTTTGGCAGGGCTTTTCAGCGAGATGGCATTCATTTTAACAGAAGGGTGAGCGCAGAGATCGGCTGGCGCCTGACAGGCAGGGCTGTAGCTTTTTAGGGGGTCCGCGAGGGCTCCGTGCACAAAGGTAGTTAGAAGTGAAGCAGAAGAAAGCGTAATAACGGAGGCTGAGCCCCCAACAATGGCGAGAAGGAGGTCGATAAAGATAAGTGCAAAAAAGAGATTTAACACTAGGATCAGCTAGATAAACATACAAGGAGGTAGAAAAAGTGCGAAATGGCAAGAGAGAGAACAGCAGTTGAAGGATGACAAAATAGGTGTGTATGCTCTTTGCGAGACTCCTCTCAGGGATCCAGAAGATCCGCCATTTATAGAAGGCTACGTCTGGAAAGGGTACAACTGAACGAGAACGGAAAAAAGAGGGCGGCGGGGTAGGTATGTTGATACACCAGAGAACAAATTGGCAAAAAACAAAATCATCTTGTAAAGAACAAATCTGGGTACCAGGAACAATTGCCGGCATACGGACATGGCTAGGGGTAGTTTATTTACAACAGGATACCAATGCAGGCAAGGAAACAAGGATCTCGTTGAATGTCTCAGTGACGATATAAGGCAGTTTGGAGACGGGGCGGATATTATTCTGCTGGGGGACATGAACGGCCACGTCGATGATCTGGATGGGTACACGCATTCTAACGGGAAGCTAATGCTAGATTTCTATTGGTGCATAGCGCTAAAAAGACAAGGACACAGCGAGACACACAGGACGGGCGAGACACACAGGACACAGCGCCCGTCCTGTGTGTCTGGCTGTGTCCTTGTCTTTTTAGCGCTATGCACCAATCGAACCATCACCAACTCGCCCACGCTTCCAATCTTGCTAGATTTCTGTAAGCGACAATACCTAGTTATAGTAAATAGAGAAACAAAATGCGAAGGACAAATCACGTGGGAATTCCGTAACCGGCGGACGACGATTGATTACTGTCTAATGTCGCAGCGAATTTATTGAAAAGTCACGAAAATGGAAATAAGCGAAGAAGGGGGAGTGTTGTCTGGGAAGTTATCGTAAACGCATTAGTCTGCAGATGGGGCCCTTGATGAAAAGAGAAATGAAACTTAGACAAAACGTAGACGCAAAATTAACGACGATCAAATAGCGCAGATAAGAGCAGACATAGAGGAAGCAATAGAGAAAAGTTCCATTGAAGACTGGGATTATGAACAGATAGAACAGCTCTAAAGGAGGAAAATTAACGAGGTTAAAGTAGCAAACCGCTGGAATGGAATTGAGGAAGCCACGGAGCTGGTGGAATAAGGAAATCAGGGAAGCCATTGAACAACGACGGGCTTCTTCAAGGAAACACCAAGAGGCAAAAAAAGCACAGGTATCTCAACAGGAAATGGGCCAAAAACGGGAATCATATCGGCAAAAGAAACTTGAATTACAGGCCCTCGTCCAAAGTAAAATAAAGCAGTCCACCGATCGCTGGATGGCTGGCATACACGATGCCTCTAGGGGCGGACCAAGAAAACTATAGAACCATACAAGCTGGCTAGGTAAAAAGAATCATAGAAAGCAGGACGGGATTCAAGATAACAAGGAAAATTGTCCAGAGGGAGACAACTTAGTGAACTACTTTAAACAGTTATAGCCTAAGAGCGACGATATGGTAATCTCCGCAAATCAGGGCGCAACACAAGTTAGCAGAATACAAAGCAGCTTAGATCTGAAAAATGTATACTGGAAAAATATTCCTAAAAACACATTAACAGGAATAGGTGGAATTCCGGTCAAGCTGATTATTGAACTTGGTCCAAGAAGTAAGGAAACATTGTTAAAAGCTTTGGAAACAGTCAAAACAAATTAGCAAATTCTAGGCAACTGGCGGCAGAGTAAAATAAATTTGATTTATAATGGAAAGGAGAAAAGATGCACATAAAATCCTACAGGCCGATTACCATACTGCAGTTATGTACAGGTTGGCCATGCCGGCGGTGAAATTAAAGGTGCAAGTATGGGTAGAAATTAAGTAACAAGATACTCGCAGAACTTCAGAACGGCTTTAGAAATGGTAGGCGCTTAGATGACAGCCTCTTCGAGCTTACCCAATACATCAAAATACCTAGAGTAGAAAACAGACCTTTGTATTTGGCCTTCCTGGACAACGTAAACAGGGAACTCCTGTGGAACATATTAAAAGAAGGTATTGGTTATAAGATCACAGAGTTCCTACAGGAAATATACCGAGATAACAAAGTACAAATTACATGGGAAGGATAAGAAGTACGGAAGCTGTCAAGGTATGCAAAGAATTAAGACAAGGTTGTCCTCTATCACCGCTGCTGTTCATGCTTTATATGATAAACCTGAAACAAAGGATACAAGAGAGTAATCTAGGTTTTAACCTGTCATATAGATTATGCGGAAAGGCGGTAGAGTAGCGCCTCCCCGGTTTGATGTATGCAGGCGATATTGTGCTGCTAGCTGCGAGTCAGGAAAAATTGCAAACTCTAGTTAAGTATTTCGGAGACGAAGGTGACGCTCTAGGCTTCAGTTTTAGCGCAGTTAAGTCGGGTCCGATGATTTTCAACGGCTGAACTGATCAGGGTTTTAAAATACAAGTCCCAGAGTAGCAGAATATAAATATCTAGGGGTATGGGTAAACGAAAGATTGGCATACAATGGAAAGCATGAGCAATCACTTAAGTCCAAAGGGCGAAGAAATGCCGGGATAATGAAGCATAGGGCATTGTGGGGATACAACAGGTATGAGGTCTTGAGGGGTATTTGGAAAGGAATTATGGTGCCCGGGCTTACTTGTGGAAATGCGGTTTTGTGCCTAAAATCAGAAGTACAGTCAGCATTAGAAATAAATTAGACAACCATCGGACGATTAGCACTAGGTGCCCACGGCAAAACCACAAATGAGGCGGTACAGGGAGATATGGGCTGGGCATCTTTCGAACTACGGGAAGCTCAGAGGAAAATATTATATGAGGAACGCCTGCGATTTTGGACAGTAACAGATTGGCAGCTAAATTATTTGAATACCTATACCTAAAAAGCATTGACACACAAAGGACGAAAAGAACTAGGAAACTAACCAGTAAGTATGCTGGTCACAAGGACAAATAAATAAAGAGCGTTAAGCAACAGGTGAAAAACACAGAAGGTTAAAATGGGATAAAAGCGACGGAAAAACACAGTGTGGAATTATACCAAAAGTGCAAGAGGCAGACCAGGGAGGAAGCATTCTTTGATAACTCAAGAGGCAGTGCCCTACTTTTTGAATCTAGATCGGGGTGTCTTGAAATAAGCAAGTACAAAAAGAAATTTAGCAATGAAGATTACGCGTGTGCTTTATGTGGTAACTACAGTGAAATAATTGACCATATTATACTCGAATGTAATGGTATCCCTCCGGAAGTCGATGCAGGCGCAGTAACTCTTCCTGAAGCTCTGGGGTTTAGAGATACCAGTGGCCGGGTGAATAAACCTGCGGTGGAAGCTAGCTAACAACTACTGGAAAACTGGAAAAGGGAGAAGAATGAGCATGATAGCTACTTCTACCATCCCCTTTCAAACGGGGCGCTCCTATATTCCATCCACACATCCATCCATGGCCGCCGCGATGGGCTCAGGCGCTCATCACGGAGGCCATGGTAGAATACCCAAAGGAGATCAGCTGCGCTCAGTACGGAGCTTGCTCGCGTATATGTATTCATGGTTGATTGCATTTGCGCTTTTCTCAAGCCTCTGTAGGTACCTATTCCACACGCAGACTGTGCGATCGTGCCACCAATGTGAAACACATTACATTCATATTTGATTGCATTCATGCTTTTTTCCGGAGGCTATTGCACACGTGTGTTCCGTATGCAGGCTGTCCGGTTAGGCTAACAATGAAAACTTTGCATTCTTGTTTTACGCGCATTTTTCGCTGAAAAGCTGGCGTTGATGTTGTCGTTGCAATGCGAAAATCAGCATGAAGCAAAAGAATAAAAAGTCTTGGAATCTTACGGAATCGAACTTGCGGTTAAACGCACGTAATTCCGAGTTGACACAACCGTTCTTTGTGCAGCGTTCAGATTTGTTCCATACTAATTTGGACCATCCATCTGCTACAGCATGGGAGACTAGTTTGTGATAGGAATTTGAACCTGTGACATATGTACCTCTGATTGCACGTCCTTGATGTAAGTGAAGGCGTCCACCGACACTGCACCTTAGCTTCCTGTTAGCAAATCAACATAAACCAAATTATAAAAATGTCGCGGAATGAAGAGGTGATGTTGAAGGGGCTATTGCGTCTAAATTTAAGGTGAAGCTTGAGCGTACCCTTACACTTTTCTTTTTCAGGATTTTTTAAGAACGTGCCCTGCATGTATACACAAGACGTTCCAGCTAACTTAGACCAAGATTTTAAAAGATACGGTTAGCCCTAGCACAGTGAAACAAAGTGGGAGCTGTTCAGAGTCGGCTATGCTAACCTCCACTATTTTTTCCTGCACTAAAATTTATTAAGACTGGTGAGCTATTTTGGTGATATTGCTTGAGAAAAAACCTGCCAATGCAAAAGTTGTAGATCTCGAAAAAGAGGTAGCTACGTTTTTTTCAATCACGCTAACACTTACGCCGGCCTACTTATAGACCTTCAAACAGTGCTTTCACGGGACTAGTTTTTACTTTAAATCATTCGCTACGTGCGTACAACTAGATTCATCGCAGAGAGCACGGCCCAGAAAAGCAGAATTTGTTATCTCGGGCGCGACGTAAGGCTTCAAGTGACGCCGCAGTCACGAGGAAGCTTTTTTTCTTTTTTTTTGCGCCAGCTGTCAGTAAACAGTAATTTTGATGAAATCAAGGTTCGGATGATCTACAACCTGTTCGGATGATCTACAGCTTTTGCTTTGCAACTTTTTTCTCAAGCGAGTAATTACAAAAATAGTTAATTAGTGTTCACGTGAAAGTTTCACTGTGCTAGGGCTAACTGCATATTTTATAATTTTGGAATTAGTTTCACTGGCATGTAGGAGCTACAGCCTCCACAATGAATTCTTTTTTTTTTAGTAAAGTTGTTTTGACTAACAATTGACTAATATTGAAAACAAAAAAAAGATTCTCTTTGCACAGTGATATCTGCATGCAATCGTTACGTAACTGACAGAAAAGTCAGCAGGACGCATTTTTCGCGCGTACCACATATTCTGAAATTAAGGGTCAACAATATATTCTAATCGCGGCGTCTATCCGCATACAGAGGCTAGTGTGACAGGAAGTACGTGGCAGGGCGCGCTGTTCTTTACCATCACAATTTAAGCTGCTCTAAATTCTCAAATGATGAAAACGCACAGCACATATCCTCTTTCTGGCAACAGCTCAGACTTCCTTTCACTGGCGGCAACCCTAACTCTCAAAAACGTTAAGAAATGAACGCAGGATCGGGCACCTAACGGTGATAAAAGAATTTTAGAAGCCTTGCATTGGAGCAGGCGCGCGCTCTCACATCGGCACACCAGACGACGCGCAAGCGCATTGCACAGCAGTAGCGGAGTGCGACACATGCGTTTAAAATAGTCTTATTGCAAATAGCGACAAGTATTACAGGGTTCTCTTTCAAAAACGTTTCGACCGTACTTGATAAAACAAGGATGCAGTCAAAAACATTAGCTGTGGCTTAGCTCTGGTTAAGCCTGAGTGATAGCGAAAGCAATACCTCCCTGGCTGCGCTTGACTCTGCTGGTGTTTTGGCATGGCTTCGCCTTTTTTGTAACTAAATAATTTACTCTGGACACAACATGGTTTCTACTGTTTTTTTGTTCCAATGAACACGCTTTGGTGGTCCGTAAAGTAGTGACTCTTGGTAGAGAAGGCCACTAAAATTCGAAGTTGATACGGGCGCCTCATCTTCATTAATCAGCGAGGCTACTTGCCGCCAAACATGACCAACGAAAGCCCCGAAGCTAAAAACGGATTGTTCGTGAAGCGTTTCTCAAACTCACGCGTAGCAGACTCAAACTCGCCGACTCTCATCTCTTGTTCTTCCAGTCGTTGAGCCATAATATCGCCGCCTCGGTTTACCACAACATTCTACTTCTTCTCTGCATACGTCTTTCTTCTTTTAGTAAATCGTTCTTATCTCCGGTCCGGTGGCTCTTTTACATGGCGCTTTCATCTGTGATAATTATATCGCTCTGCACTACTCATAGACGATTCTTCGGCATTCAGAGACTACTCTCGCTCACTGAACTTGTAAAACGCCGCCGGGGTAGCCATTCTGCGGCATAGGCGCGTTGCTTAGCCAACCGCTCTGGCCTTTCTTCATCTGTCTCCTCGTCGCGGCGTCGGTGTTTGCGCGCAGCACGTCGCTCAAATGACGCCTTGTACAACTCCTCAGACATGACTAAGCGGAATGCGCCTGCGGCGCCCCGTTTGGATGGAAGATATATGGAATATAGGAGCGTCCTTTTTGAAACGGAGTGGTAGCAGTAGCTATCATGCTCACCATCATTCTATTTATTAAATGTTTGCTTCTACATTACTAACATTATGTCACTTCTCTGCTTTTAAGCCATCAATCTTCCAGTCGTTTTTTGCTAGTTTCCACCGCCGGTTTATTCACCCGGCCACTGGTATCTCGAAACCCCAGAGCTTCAGGAAAAGTTACTGCGCCTGCATCAACTTCCGTATGGATACCATTACATTCGAATATAATATGGTCAATTGTTTCACTGCAGTTACCACATACAGCACATGCGTCATCTTCACTGTTAAATTTTTTTTCGTAGCTGCGTGTTCTAACTATCTAGCTTCAAAAAGTAGGGCACTGCCTCTTGAGTTATCAAAGAAAGTTTCCTTCCTGATCAGCATTTTCCACTTTCAGTATAATTCCACACTCTGTTTCTTCTCCATCGAATTTATCCAATTTTTACCTTCTGTGTTTTTCACCTGTTGCTTAATGAATGCTCTTTATTTCTCCGTTCTTGTGACTAGCATACTTACTAGTTAGTTTCCTAGTTCTTTTCCTTCATTGTGAGTCAACGCTTTTTAAGTACAGGTATTTAAATACTTTAGCTGCCAATCTGTTACTGTCCAATTTGCTCAGGCGTTCCTTATATAATATTTTACTCTGCGCTTCCCGTACTTCGAAAGATGCCCAGCCCATACATATCTCCCTCTACCGCCTCATTTGTGGTTTTGCAGTGGGCACCGGCAAATCGTCAAACTGCTCTCTGATTTATTTCTAATGCCGACTGTACCTCTGATATTAGGCACAAAACCGCATTTCCGAAAGTAAGTCCGGGCACCACAATTCCTTTCCAAAAACCTCTCAAAACCTCATACCTGTTGCATCCCCCCAATGCCGTATATCCCTTACAAAAATAGATATTGAATTTCTGTTACGCACGTAATGTGTTTTGATGAGTCATCAACCACTCAAAGGAGATTCAAGGATTAGATGTGTTTTAACATCAGATCCGCAACAGACTTTCCTTTGAGATCACACAAGAAGTTTTGTGCTTGGAAAACGCAACAGTATTTTTGGGTAGGAGCTAATGTGGAAATACATTGACTTTCTCAAATGAGGAAAAGTATACATCACTAAGTGAATATATATTCTTTCCTTGTTAACTGCACACTTTCAGAGCCCTATGTTTGCATTTCTGTTTAGCATATGTAGGATTTTGCCAAGAAACAACTTTTATGTGTTTTAACATGAGATCCGCAACAGACTTTCATTTGAGACTACGCAAGAAGGTTTGTGCTTGGAAAACAGAGTATTTTTGTATAGGAGCTAATGTGGAAATACATTGACTTTCTCAAATGAGAGAAAGTATACATCACTAAGCGAATGTATATACTTTACTATGCTTTCATTTCTGTTTAGCATGCACTGTAAAAACAAAAAGAACTTTTTGGACATTTGTTTCATTCAAAACACGCTTACACCCTGAGTCTTGGGTGTTTGTCCCATTGCAAATCAGTTCTTGCGAAGCGAAGGAGTGCTATGTTTGAACAATATGCTTTAGGGTGTTACGAGCAAGGATATTGTTGTGTACGCGAACCAACGCACTGCCACACCGCCTCCAAGACAACGGACGCACGGCCGCTCCATTTCCAATGCCTCCTTGCACCTGCGAGCAGGCCGCTTCGGAAAGACCAGCAGGGGTACCCTGCCTGCGCCGACGACGACGCGCAGACGTAACCCGAGCCGTGCGTTGCCTCGGAACTGTACCGTCCTTGGAGCATGTGCGCGACCAGGGCACGAGAAGCAATGCCTTCTTTATAATGCATGATATTTTGCGTGTTTCTTAAGCTTTCGAGCTCCTTCTTGCTCTGCGTATAGATTAGCCGAGCCCTCAGTCATCGCATTGCTTCCCGAAATATTTAGATACAAATAAGATTCTGTTACCAGTAAAATAGTGTTGGCGCTGCTGCGCTTGCCGGTATTAAAGCTTGGTCGCACTTTTTTTCCTTAAAGGTTCGTGCTACAGCTCCGTGTTCAGCGAAAGTTACGCCCAAGGTAGCAACCACAGAAGAGCCAGCGCTGATAAATTTGCCTGCGATGCCAAACTCGACATGTTAAAATGACTCGATTGGACAAAATAGTGCGCATAGGTATCCAGAACATTACATGCAAGTTCTAATGGTCAAGAAATTGTAATTGTTAAAGCAGTCGCAATGGCCTGTACACTTCGAAACATGCTTCGAAACATTAAGTTCCAATCTTATGAATGCAGTCCAGACATAAGAAGCAAATACGTTAATAACGTTCTCAGCTCCCCGAGTGGCCGAGTGGTTAGCGAAGAAAACTACGGAGTAAGAGGTACCGAGTTCGAATCGCTGAAGAGGTGCTGTTTTTTTTTCGCTTAGTTCTAATTTTTTTTATTTTTTAGCTTTTTTTAATGTAGTTGAGGTGCTTCGCTAAGTTTTAGCTGTTACTTTTTATCCAAAAGTGAAAGCCATCAGGCGCTCATTGGTCAACACTCATGAACAACACACAAGAAATGCACACATTAGGTACCAACCAGAAACACGGTGGCCAACTTTCTTGTGAAACTCATCAAAAATGCATCAAGAAAATATATAGGAATGTTAATGTGCATGATGAGAAATGTAATTAACATTTATTCAGAAACTCATTAAGCTTTTTTTTAAGGGATGCTTCATTATCCTGGTATTCCTTCGCCCTTTGGCTTTAAGTGATTGCTCATGCTTTCCAATGTATGCCAATCCGTCGTTTACCCATACCCCCAGATATTTATATTCTGCTACTCTAGGTATTTCATGGCCTTGCATTTTAAGACCCTGATCAGTTGAGCCGTTGAAAATGATTCTACCCGACTTACTGAAGCCTAGAGTGTCCCCTTCGTCTCCGCAATACTTAACTAGAGTTCGCAATTCTTCCAGACTCTCAGCTAGCAGCACAATATCGTCTGCATATATCAAACCGGTAGGCGCTGCTCCACCACCTATCCACCTAATCTGCATGACAGGTTAAAACCTAAGTTACTGTCTTGAATCCTCCGTTCCAGGTTTATCATATAAAGCATGAACCGCAGGGGTGGTAGAGGACTGCCTTGTCTTAATCCTTTGCATACTTTGACATCTTCCGTACTTCTTATCCCTTCCCATGTAATTTCTACTTTGTTATCCCGGTATATTTCCTGTAGGAACTCTGTGATCTCATAACCGATGCCTTCTTCTTTTAATATGTTCAACAGGAGTTCCCTGTTTACGTTGTCGTACGTCCCGTTTATGTCCAGGAAGGCCAAATACAAAGGTCTATTTACCACTCTAGGTGTTTCGATGCATTGGGTAAGCACGAACAGGATATCATCTATGCCCCTACCATTTCTAAAGCCGTTCTGAAGTTCTCCTAGTATCGTGTTACTTTCTACCCATGCTTGCCCCTTTAATTTCACCGCCTGCATGGCCAACCTGTACATAACAGATGTTATTGTTAATCGGCCTGTAGGATTTTATGGGCATCGTTTCTCCTTTCCCTTTAAAAATCAAATTCATTTTACTCTGCTGCTAGCTGTCCAGAATTTGCTTATTCGTTATGACTGTTTCCAGAGCTTTTAACAACGTTTCTTTATTTTGGACCACGTTCACTAATCAGCATGATCGGAATTCCATCTATTACTGTATATGTTTTTAGGAATATTGTTTTCTGTCTTTTTCCAGTTTAGATATTCTTTCCTCTAGACATGGTCCATAGGGTCACGAAGAGTCGGACACGACTGAACGACTGACCTGACCTGATGTCTGCTGCTATCTGCGCTATTTGATCGTCGTTGAATTTCTCGTTTAATTTTTGTCTAAGTTCCACTTCTCTTTTCATCAAGGGTCGCATCTGGAAACAAATACGTTTATGATCACTTCCCAGACTGCACTCCCCTTCTTCGTCTATTTTTCCATTTTTGTCACCTTGCTATAATTTTCCTGCGACATTAGACATTAGTCAATGGTCATCTGCCTGTTGCAGAATGCTCACCTGATTTGGCCTTCACATTTTGTTCCTCTATTAACTGTAACTAGATTATGTCGCTCACAAAAATCTAGCATTTGCTTCCCGTTGCAATCCGTGTATCCATCTAGATCGTCGATGTGGCCGTTCATGTCCCGCAGCAGAATAATATCAGCCCCGTCTCCAAACTGGCTTATATCGTCACCGAGACATTCAACAAAATCCGTTTTCTTGCGTCCTGTTCCTGAATAAACTACCCCTAGCCATATCCTTATGCCGGCCAATGTTCCTGATACCCAGATATGTTCTTTAAAAGATGATTTAATTGTTTGCCAATTTGTATCCTGGTGTATCAACACACCTACACCTCCAGCCGTTTTTTCCGTTCTCGTTCTGTTGCACCCTTCCCAGACGTAGCCTTCTATAAACGTCGGATCTTCTAGATCTCTGAGATGACTCTTGCAAAAAGCGTACACACCTATTTTGGCATCCTTAAAGTGCGGTTCTATCTCTAGCCATTTCGCTCTTTTTCTACCTCCTTGCATGTTTATGTAGCTGATTCTACTGTTAAATTTCTTTTTTGTACTTTTCTTTCTCGACTTCCTCCTTGCCATTTGTGGGGGCTCAGCCTCCGTTATTACGGAGTCCTCGCGAACCCCTAAAAAAGCTACAGCCCTGCCAGCCAGGCGTCAGCCGATCTCTGCTCCCACCCTTCTGTTAAAATGAATGCCATCTCGCTGAAAAGCCCTATCAAAACCTCCTTTATGCACCTCCCTGTTTACCTCAACCAGTTCGAAACGCTTCCTCAGGAACTTCCTTATGTCCTGATTAACTGTCACCACGTCCTTTTCCAGCTTTCCGTTCAATCCTAGCACCTCCGCTATTGTGCATACACCTATCTGCGTTTGCTGTGCTATGTCCCTGAAATTGTCACCTCCCTTAGGTAATGTTTTCACCACTCCTGCAGCGTCACCATTAAGGACATCGTTTAGCCCCGCGGCTACTATCACCATACTACGCTCTGCGGAATTTTTCAACAGCCTATTATTACTCTCTGTCAGCACTGCCCTCATTGTGCTCCCTGAGAAGGCTCCAACTAACACTCTCTTATCCCCCTTTACACTTTCCAAGATATCTTGCTTGCAGCTGCTCATGTTAGAATCTCCGGCGATAAGTACCGGGGCCTTTTCTCTCCCTCTCCCAACTGTTGGCTTTGCTTTCGGTTATCTGTGTCGTCTCTGGGATTTTCATTCTTCCTTACTTCTTTCTTTTTTTTCCGGCTTCTTAGTAGCTGCTTCTAAATAGCTCTGTCGTTTCGGATCCGCCTGACCTACTTTGCTTACGCCTTCCATGCCACTGCTGGTCCCAGCCATGTGGCGCGCACTGGAATGTTCGTCCTGGTTTGGTTCCAAGGATAAAGTCGGCCTTTTTTTTTCATTTGAGGAAGCTGTCCAAGCAGTTTCTGATTTTCTGCCCCTAACAAACGTGCTTCATTTTCTAAATCATCCACACGAGACACTAAACTGCCCCTTTCTTGATCAAATCTATCTAAGTGCGCACTCAGCACGCAACGACAGAAAAAGTCGCTGCCCTCCTCGTCACCTACAGAGTCAAAACGCGTTCCCTCGAGATTAACCTGCGCCTCACACTGAGTACACTTTACTGTGGTGTCTGATTCAGACCAGACGCATGACACGGGATCACGCAAGCGAAGTATGCAAAAACCCTCCTTTATTCGTCACAGTGGAGCCACTTATATAGGGAATCATACTGAATGACGATGACGATATGTACACTGAAAGCAACGAAGCTGAAACAAGAAATAAGGACACAACATCGCCTCCCGCTTGAAAAATACAACATAGTAATTTGCAACAACCAAAATAACACGAACTAAACACTTATTGTTCAGGTAAAGAAACCCCAAATCTTTCTACAGGTTGGCGTACCCTAGTGCTGCGACGCAAAGGTTTCTCCACCGAATCCTCTAAAAGAGCAATCACTTCATTAACTTCAGCCCTTGTTTCCGGCAATCGCAACAATTCACCCTGTTCAGCGTCTGCGCGGCTTTCAGGCCCAGCGGTACCCGAGCAGTGATGAGGCAATTCCCATGCCCATTGTTCTATTGTCTGCGATTGATTGCAGGGAACCCGAACTTTAGACGCGTTCAAGCAACGACCGTCGCTCATCAAAAAGCTATTTTTGCCTTTTCTGCCGACAGTCTTGAAAGGTCCTGTGTAGTTTACCGACGCTTTCCCACCGTCTGCTGTCTTGCGTACATGAACGAAGTCCCCTACTCTAAAGGCTGGTCTTTTCGCACCTCGCCTCCTGTCCGTATACTGTTTTGCATACATCTGCTTCGTCCTAACCCTTGCCGGAACATTTTTATTCGAACCGGCATGGCCACCCTCTCTTGTCGGCAAACCCACTGTATTGAGTCTTGTCCTTGGCTGGCGCCCGTGGAGCAACTTAGCTGGTGATACACCCGTTGTCGCATGCGGCGTCGACCTATATATGCTGAGATAGTCAACCACAGCAGCCTGGAGGGGCCGTTGCTCCACTCGGGCAATCTGCATGAAATCTTTCAGCACGCGATTAAAACGTTCAAACGCGCCGTTTCCCTGTGGATAGTACTGAGAAGAACAATGATTCCCAATACTCCTCTCTCTCAATAATGTTTCAAACATTTGCGAACTAAATTGAGGCCCATTATCTGTGACAATTTCTTCCGGATAGCCTTCTCGGCTGAACACACTCTGCAAAAAATCGACCACACTCTGTGACGTCACTATAGATGAAAAGGCAACCTCAGGCCACTTGGAATGATAATCGATCAGCGATATCATGTACCTACAGTTTGAAGGGGCCCAGCCAATCGGTCCCACTATATCCATTGGTAACTTCTGGCATGCTAGCGCTGTAAACGTCACCGGCTTCAGCGGTGCAAACGACGGTTTAGCGGACTTGTCCGTGGCCTGGCAGATATGGCAAAAATGGATTGCTTCTTCTGCCTCTTTATTCAAACGCGGCCACCAGTAAAGATCACGTAATCTCTGCTTCGTCCTCACAATTCCTGGGTGACCTTCGTGCGCAAAACCAACAAGGAACGAGGTTAATTCACTCGGAACAACTACCTGCTCGCCGCGCATCAAAAGGCCATCGACGACAGAAAGCTCTTCCCGCACGTTAAAGTACGGCATTACTTCTGCTGACAAAGTTTTTCTAGGCGCCCAACCATGTACCACGTGTACAACAATCTGTTGCAGTGTGCTGTCTGCAGCAGTGGCCACCTGCAGCCGTTCCTTTGTTAGGCACTCTGATACAACGTCCACAATTTCTTCCTGCATCGTCTGCTGCGAATCACAGTCAAGAGGTAGGCGTGAAAGCGCATCGGCCACGACATTTTGCTATCCCTCTTGGTACTTTATGTCGAAGTTATAATACAAAAGTCGAGCTGACCATCTGGTCATACGCAAAGGTCGGCGTCCTGTACCGGCAGCTGAAAGTAACGTCACCAGTGCCTGGTGGTCCTTACGTAACAAAACTTTTCTACCCCACAAGTAGACGTGCCAGCGCTCGCACACGAAGACAAGCAAGGGCCTCACGTTCCCCAGCGGAGTACTTCCGCTCAGCAGGAGTCAGGGCACGTGATGCGAAAGCCACCGTGCGTACGCTGTCACCATCGCGTTGCTGAAGAACGGCTCGCAGACCCTTATTAGAAGCATCTGTCGTAACAATTACATCAAGGTCTGGGTTAAATATTTGTATGACTGGGCTTGAAGACCAAGCTGTCTTAACAAGCTGGAAGCTACGCTCAGCCTCATCATTCCACGTGAACTGTTGACCAGACCGCAGGAGCCTTCTAAGCGGCTCGACGAGATCAGCAAATCGCGGTACAAACCGAGCATAGTAACCAGCGAGACCCAAAAATGACCTCAAAGTGGCAACATCATGAGGAGCAGGCACTTTGACAATAGCGTCAGCCTTAGACTGCAATGGTGTGAGCCCTTTTGAGCTCGCCGTATGCCCTAAAAAAGGATAGTTCTGAAACAGCAAATGTGCATTTCTGGTTGAGCTTCAAACCTGAATCACCAATGCGTTTTAGCACCTGGTGTAGATTCTTGTGGTGTTCCTCACGTGTCTTGCCCCACACAATCACATCATCAATGTAACAAAGTACGCCTTTACAATCTTTCAAAATATGCTGCATCATTCTCTGAAAGGCTGAAGGGGCAGATGCAAGGCCAAAACACACTCTCTTGAAACGAAACAATCCTTCGTGTGTGATAAGGGTGGTTAGTCCCCGACTTTCCGGAGCCAGTTCTAGCTGGTGGTATGCCGACGCTAAGTCGAGCTTTGAGAAGCACGTTCCTCCAGCTAGTTCATGAAGTAATTCCTCTGTATGCGGAAGAGGAAAAGCATCGGCAATTACTGCCTTGTTCACTTTACGTAGGTCCACACACAACCTAATTGAACCGTCCTTCTTCCTCACGACGAGATCGGTGAAATCCACTCCGATGCGTCGACAGGTTCAATTATATCTTCGGCCAGCAGGCGTTGTATCTCTACCGATACCTGTTGCCGTAGCGTGAGCGGCAGGCGTCTCAGTTTCGCAACGGCTAGTTTCACAGATAAACGGCATTTAACATGGTGAACAAAGCCTTTCACATGCCCTAACTGTTCCGTGAGCAAGTGCGCAAACTGGTGCGTAAATTCTGAAGGCAGTGAATCAGTGCACGTCACCTGACAGCAATTCAAGGTTGAGCCGTTGATAGTGATTCCTAGGCTCCGAACGGCATCAAGCCCCAGCAGCAAAGTGCCCTTGGTTGTGACCTGAAAAAGCACACTGGCTCTGTTTCCCTTGTAAGATACGTCAGCAAGAAAGCCACCGCTTAACTTGATTTGTTCTCCGGAATAGTTACACAAATTGGCAGTCGGCGGTCGTAATGAGTACGTGTCGGCTAGATATTTGTGGTAGTGCTCTTCACTGAGCAAAGAAACCGTAGCGCCTGTGTCGACAATCAACGACAATCTTATCTTCCCGATTGAAATGTTAGCTCGAATATCTTTCGCCGACGCATTACGGTCACCGATTTGAAGTACCGTGACGGCGTTGGCCTTCTCGGGCTTTCGAACGGCATATTTCATTTTCTTCGATCTGCACATGCTTGAAAAGTGACCAATTTTTCAACAAGAGTGACAACGCTTGTTCCTCGCCGAACATGCAGTCGAGTTAGCCATATGCGATGACGAGCCGCACCTGTAGCAACTTCCTTGCTCAGACATTTTTCGCACCTCCTGAATCTTGTTCACAGTGCTATGCGCGAATTCCCCGAGCTCTTGTTGTGTTTGCTCAATTTGCTTCCCGATGTGAACAGCACGCTGCAATGTAAGCAAAGACCCTTCATAAAGCATGCGTTCACGGGTTGTTCATGACGAAGTGCCTTCCAGTAATTGGTCTTGAATCATGCTATCGGTAGCACTGCCAAAATTGCAAGTAGACGCAAGATCCCGAAGACTGTTTGAAAATGCTTGAAATGTCTCACCAGGCAGTTGTCTTTGGCGAAACCGGCGCCGCTCCACCAAAGCATTCGTTGCGCTCGCGAAATGCGCTTCCAGAGCAGCAAGCGCGTCCTTGAACTGGTCCACCTTTTCCTCGGCCTTGGCGTCCGCAGCCACCTTGTCCTCGGCCTTCGCGTCCGCAGTCGCGTCTGCTCCTTGTGCAAGGATGCTGTAGAATATTCGCGGGCCTTCAACCCCGAGCGAGTTTAGCAGAATTGCTTTGCAACGCTTCGGCTTCAGTTCATCGCCGCCAATGGCCTCCAGGAAATTCAGTAATACGCGTGTCCACGACTGCCAAGGCACAGCCGGGTTACCGGGTGCAGGCAAGAAAGGGGGCGGTGCTGGGAAACACCCGAGTGATATGGCTCCGATACTGATCCTCGCCGCCAATATGGGGTGTCTGATTCAGACCAGACGCATGACACGGGACCACGCAAGCGCAGTATGCAAAACCCCTCCTTTATTCGTCACAGTGAAGCCACTTATATAAGGAATCATAATACGAAGCTGAAACAAGAAATAAGGATACAACATTTACCTTCTTTTCATTGCACATCTTAAGCACGTATCGACTGAACTATATCTATTACGAATTCTCAGAATATACAATCTGCCAAAAGAAGACACAAGAAACGGCTAGAAAACACGCGTTAAAATCAATTCTGCGAAAGCCAATAGCCTAGAAAAAATTATTTATCTAAACACAACAGTTAAAAAATAAACGCCGAGAAAACCTAGCTGCCGGCACGAAAAAAACCAGGCCGCTAGGACAAAGAGCTAAAATCTATTCTTTAGGCTGCACCTAACCTAACTAGCTGAAAGCGAAATAAAGTTAATAAAAGAAAGAACACATCTGTTTGACGCTTCGGCAGCTTCCGCTGTCGCCAGTCCGTCCGTTTCCGGTAGCCACGTGCAATCGGAGGAGCGATGGAACACGCGTCCGCATCACACGGCTGTAAACTGTCAACGGACGGACGGACGGACGGACGGATGGATGCACGGATGGATGGATGGAATATAGGAGCGTCCCCTTTGAAACGGGGTGGTAGCAGTAGCTATCATGCCCATTTTTCTCCCTTGTGGGCGATTCCTCTGCCCGAGGGATGCGCACGACAAACACACAGTGGGCCGAATGATAAACATCTTTAATCTCACAGGGATCGGGGATCGTCGAAGTCGGTGTCGTCGTCCGGGTGGCTGCGGGTCGTTGAGAGCGCCCGAACGAAGAGTCAGGGACCAAGGAGCCAGAGACCAAGAGCAAGCGAGACGGTGGCGCGTGCCTTCTTTTATAGCCCCCTCGCGCGGGACCGGTTATCCCCGCGCGAGCGGGGAGAGGAAAACAGGCACGCGCGCAGGGAGCATTGGGAAGTGGCGCGGCCTTCGAATGCGCGGCGCGCCACGAGCCCTACA
>JAJIZL010043468.1:0-16020 GCA_023969395.1 Amblyomma maculatum
CCCGTGTTCCGCATCTTGTATGCGTATGTAGGCTTGGCGGTCTGTAAGGAATTGTTTTATGTAATTGAAAGTTTTGTTACCACAGTTGTTGTGACTGAGGTGATCGAGGATTACTTCGTGCTTCACATTGTCAAATGCGCCTTTAAGGTCCAAGGCCAGGATCACCTTGTCATTATGGGGGCATTCGACAGGATCTAATATGTCGTGGTGGAGCTGAAGGAGTATATCCTGTGCTGATGTTTGAGGGCGGAAACCGAACATGGCGTCCGCGAAAATGTGCTGTGTTTCGAGAAATTCGGAGAGTCTGTCGCGCATCATTGTCTCCATCAGCTTGCCGACACAAGACGTGAGAGAGATTGGGTGAAGGTTCTCCACATCAATAGGTTTGCCGGTTTTCGGGATAAAGGTGACGAGAGCCGACTTCCAATCGAGAGGGAGAGGAGTGCGTCCGTCCCAAATACTATTGATGTATTTTAGAAGCACAACATATGCTGCATCGGATAGGTTGGCCAAAAGCTTGACCGTAACCTTGTCGCGCCCGGGTGCAGTGCCGCGTTTCATCTTGCTTTATCTTGCTTTATGTAAGTGGCGTTGGGTTTCCGCTGTGTTGGATCGATGAGCGCGCGGAATAGGTGCCACGTATTACGACCAGACATCTGGCGCGCAGCCGTGTTGCACCTGTCTACCCAGTTAGTGTCGGCTAGCTGGGCAGCATATTCCGCGGCTTGATGTGTGAGTTCGAGGATGCGTTTTTTGAGGCGTTTGTTATGTTTCTGTTTTTTCCATCTTTTGGTGGGGCTGCGGCGGGCCTCCCAAAGATGTAGGAGGTGGTTGTCTACGTCCGTTTGCGTTTCCGTGAGCTGTATCTGCCTTTCGTGTTGTTTCAGTGCAGACGTGAGTGACTTGTACCAGGTGTCATATCCCGACTGGAGGGGGTCTACGATAGACAGAGAGGTGCGGAATTTTGTCCAGTTCGGGAAACAAGCTTGTGTTTGCGGGCGTTTCAGTGGACGCGTGTAGATGGTTGTGTAGATTATACAGTGATCACTACCAAGAGTTTCCTCTGTGTTCAGCCAGTCGGCATGGCATATGTTGCGTGTAAATGTGAGGTCCGGGCAAGTGTCGCGTTGAATCGAATTTCCTACACGTGTTGGGTTGGTGGGGTCGGTGTGGAGGGTGAGTCCGAGTGTAGAGAGAAGTTCCGAAAGCTTCCTCCCACGTGTGTTCTCCCGGGGATACCCCCAGAGCCTGCTGTGAGCATTAAAATCACCGACAATCAGAAGTGGGTCATTTCCCGCTACCTGCATAGCTTGCGTGAAAATTTCGCTTAACGTAACATTTTTAAGTTTCGGGGGACAAAAATGTTTAGAATGTGTACAGGTGGGTCAGACCACCTTAGGGGCAGTACTGACACCATCGTGTACGCGAACGGTGGTGTTGTGGGTCAGTCGAAGATATGGCTCACGGGTGCCCAACCACATCAAGCCGAGTTCTTGGCAGACGTGCCGGAGATGTGCTGGGGAAACTGCAGTTGTGGTATGCGGCGTGCAACGGTAAAAGCCCAAGTATTCGGTTACCGTTTGGCATAAAGGACGCTGCTCGAGTGCAGCTACTTGCACAAAGCTTTTAAAAACTGTTAAACCGTTCTACTTGACGTTTGCTTGTGGGTAGTATACGGACGAATGCCGCTAGCGGATGCCGCGATCCTGCAGAAAAGCTTAGAACTATCGAGATGCAAATTGTGGCACGTTATCGCAAACAATTTCTTCTGGATAACCTTCACGTGCGAACACTGACACCAAGAAGCTCGTGGCTGTGCGTGTTGTGGCTTGGTTGCAAAAATATACCTCGGGCCACTTAGAAAAGTAGTTGACCAGCGTGGTCGCATATCGGCAATCGTGTGGCGCTCTCTCAATTGGGCCAACAATGTCCATGCCCAGCTTTATCCACGGTTCCTTTGGTAAGAGGACCCGGTTCAATGGTGCAGCCATAACCTTCGTGCTTTTGTCCGCTGCCTGGCATATACTACAAGTTTGGATACCTAGCTCGACTTGCCTGTCTATGGCTGGCTACCGACCTTTTTCTCCTAGACGTGCATTCGTTCGTACAATTCCAGGGTGAGCCTCATAAGCAGCGGTATTTATCCGTGGTGTAAGTGATGCGGGAACCACAAGGCTTTCACCACGCAAAATCAAATTGTCCACCACTGAATGTTCACCGCGAAGTTTGAAGAAAGGCTGAAGCTCATCAGGCAGAGATTCTGGCGCAGGCCACGGCGAATCAATGTAGGCCTTGATTTATTGCAGTGCGCTGTCTTTCAATTGGGCCTGTTTAAACCCTTCCCTGGTAAGCAAGAAGATACAACCCTACTGAAAAATCCTGTATAAAATTCGTACAGGAAATCGTATACAGGTTTACTGTACAGGATCTGGGATACAGGATTAGGGGCTATTTCAGCAAATTCCTGTACTGCCCTGGAAAGTCCGGAATGAAACCGCGCGGAGCTCTGATAACGAATGGCCTATATTGTTGATGGCCCTCGTTTCCGGAAAGAAACGCGTCGGCAGGGTGGAAAAAGCATGCAACAATATAAAATAAAACGACTACATTTAAAATAATAAATAAAATTAAAAAGACCTTCACTACCGAATGTGGAATCGAACCTCGGTACTTATGGCCTTCAGACGGGCATCTTAACCACTTCTCTACGGCGCAATATGGTTACTGTGGTTATTTCAGTATATGTAGCTACTTTTGCTCTTTCGTACTTGTATATTTTCCTTGGCAGTAGAATTTGTGGCCGTAATTCACTGATCGCGCTTTAAACACGCTGAATATCTTTGCAGGCTATCACGAGGGTTCACAAATGTGCCGTATCTTTATAATGCGTCGCTTTATTGAAGGCAAACCTCAAGATATCATAATTTACTAGTGCTGATGTGTTTTTCATCGTCTACGAACGCTTCTAAGTTTTCCAACATACAGAGATACCCGATGCACTAATACTTGTAATAGTGGGCGTTTTAGCTTCACGTGCTACCAGCGGAGCATCGATATCAATGAATACACTTCCGACTGAGCGGTTTCATTATGTAAACATTCGAGAACGCGTCGCCCGGTGTGCGGCTATCTGCGCATCTTTCGATGGTCATCGATGTTTGTTTATTTTTTCTCGAACAGTTTTTTGTCATCGCTAGCGAAACGATACGTTCGTGCTTCTACTTTCGTGTTGTAGGCGGCAGATCTTCAGTCGCAGATATGAAGACGCACCGCAAGATCGTACGAGCAGCAGCGACTGTTGTACGCGCAAAAGCGACGCGACGCGCGTATATGCTTGCTAGCGCACACTTCGACGGCTTCGCATTTTCGAGGTATTTGGGAAACGAAGCATGCCCTTTATATACAGAACAGTTGTGTAATATGTTTGGTATCATACTTATTTAGTGCGCTGGCGTGTCCGGCATGGTCATTCTGGTTGAGCTTCGTCGATCGGCCCGGCTTCTGTTCAGAAGCGAAACACTCTGCCCGGTATCAGTTCCAGAAATGACGCGTTCGTCCGGTTGCTGGTTAATTGATACAGGCTGAACACCACATAACACCACTACATTTGAAAAAGAAAAAAGAAAAAGAAACAAAAAGAAAATATAAAAGGAAAAAATTTACATGTGATTCGAACTTCAGTCGTTTCAGACAGCAAGCACGCACTTTAACCACTACACCACGGGAGGACACGGTGATGCTGGTTATATATCTGCTTACGTAGTCGAGATTGCTCTTTTGCAGTTTGTGTATTTTTGTAGGGTGTAGAATTTGTGGTCGTAATTGAACGATCGCCCTTTAAACACGCTGCATCTTTTTCCTGGCTATCAAGAGGGGTTATCCGTGTCCCGCATCTTTAGAATGTATCGCTTTCTTGCAGACAAACCTCCGAATGCCACAATTTACTAGTGCGGATGTGTTTTGTCATCGTCTTCGAACCCATGCAATTTTTGCTACATATAGATATATGCGGTGCACCAACACTTGTAATACACCAGCTGCCAACGGAGCCGCGACGTCAATGAATTTACTTCTGACCAAGTGTTTTGCATGCGTAAACACTCGAGGAAGCGACTCCCGATGTCCGGCTGACCTGTGCATATTTCGATGGTCAGCGATGTTTCATTTATTCTCGAGCGTATTTTATCCGCGCTAACGAAACGCTACATTCTTGCTTGCACTTTCGCGTTGAAGGTGGCAGATCTTCAGTCGCATATTATGAAGATGCACCGCAAGATCGTACAAGCTGCAGCGAGTGTTGCACACGCAAAAACAAAACGCGATGCATGTATGTACTTGCTAGGGCACACACCTACGGCTTCATATCGTCTAGGTATTTGCGAAACAACGCGTACTCCACATATAAGAAAAGTTTTAACGTATATTATGTTTGGTTTCGTGCTTATTTAGCGTGAAGGCATGTTCTGACGTGGTCATCCTGGCTGAGCTTCACGATCCGCCCAAGTTGTACTGAGAAGCGGAAATACTCTGTCCCGTATCAGTTTCATTCATATCGGATTTGTCCGGTTTCTGTTAAACCGGAAATGACCTGTCCTGTATTGCAAATTACGAGCGCTGCGACGGAGAACAACAACGAGAGAGTAATGACAAGGAAAGGCGCTACTATCAACTGAACGTTTATTCGAAGAACACAGATTAAATACTCGCAGAAGACAACCAAAGGCACATGCGCTTCACAGATTTTTCCTAGGTATCCAGATAAACAATCTCACATTCTTGGATGCTTACAGATGGTGAGCTCACGCACGTGTCACTGTTCTTATGGATGTGATATGACTCTGACAGTTCTCTAGTCATTTGATCTTTGTGTCTAAACTTAATCTTGGTTTTGATAGTAGCGCCTGTCCTTGTCATTACTCTCTCGTTGTTGTTCTCCGTCGCAGCGCTGGTAATTTGCAATCATGTACCAACTAGCTCAACTTTCCGTATTACTGTCCTGTATATTAGCTCAATACAGGACTGGTCCGCCCTATTTCATATTCGTACCGGACTGGGATGTCATGTATAAGTTGCATACTGGAAATGGTCTGCCCGTTATTAACTCTATACCGGACTGGACCGTCCGAATTGAGATTCATACCGGACATGACCTGTCCGATATAAACCTGTATAAGCTTCATACAGGTCTGGTCACGCCGGTATCAAATTTATACGGGATAATCCAGGGCCGGTTCAAACCCATTTGTCGCGATACGGGATTTTTCACTAGGGAAGGGCAACTTATACAGTTTGATCTGGTAAAGTCTCTTCTTCCTGAAGAGATGACGCAGGGAGACGAGCAAGCGCATTTGCTACTCAATTTTGCGAACCCTTCCGGTACTTTACTCCATAGTTGTACTGCAGTAGGCGCTGCGCCCACTTTGTTATCCGCAAAGGACGCCTTCCTGGCCCTTAAGCTGAAAGCAATGCGACCAAGGCTTGGGGTCAGTAAGCAACGGGAATTGGCGTACCCACAATTAAACATGCCACCTCTCGCACGCCCAAACACACGCAAGTGCTTCGCGTTTTCCTACTGATTATCTCCTCTCTGCGGATGAAAGCGCTCGAGAAGCAAAGGCGATAGTGTGTAGTTCCTCTCTATCGACCTTTGGAGAACCACTCCAAGCCCACAGTCAGAAGCGTCAGTGGAAACAACAACGAGAGGAATGCATCGAACATCCGCAGGACTGTGCTGGACGCAAGTGCCTCTTTCATCTTTCGAAAACTGGAGTCTACCTCTTCAGACCAAGCAAATGGTTGCCCTTTTCAAAGCAGAACACGCATCGGTTCAACTATATCGGCAAAGTTGGGGACGAACCTAGAGTAGTATTCGACCACTCCAAGGAACGATCGAAGGCTGGCTGCATTGATGGGTGCCGGGATATCCTTGATGGAAGCAACCTTTTCCTCCAGTGGAACAATACTACTTGCTGTGATCCTGTGACCCATAAATGAAAGTTCTTGCTTGTCGAAGATACATTTCCTGTTCAGCTTGAGTCCTGCCTCTTTAATGCATTTAAGTACTGCTACAATGTTATCTGTGTGCTCCTGCCGGCCCCGCCCGAAGACTATAATATTGAAAGCACAGCAAACTGCACATGGTGGCGGACGCCACCATCATTATCTAAATAGATGATATCATCTATATAGAAAAGCACACCCTGACATCCCTGCAGGATGTTGGACATCATACTCTGAAATGCAGAAGGTCCGGAAGCCAGCCCGAAGCACCCTCGTTTAAAACGAAAGAGGCCTTCGTGAGTTAGAAATGTGGTCAATGCGAGATCTAGCTTAGAACCATTTGTAGCCCCCACTAGACCATGCAATAGCTCTTCTCTATGGGGAAGGGGAAAGCTGTCTGCTGCGACAGCTTTGTTTGCGAAGCATGAATAAGTGGTAGGCTGATGCGAGGTCTAGCTTAGAAACATTTGTTGCCCCCACTAGGCTTTGCAATAGCTCTTCTCTATGAGGAAGGGGAAAGCTGTCTGCTACGACAGCTTTGTTTGCTTGTCGAAACTTTCTTTTTAACGACCACAATGGGTAACATCCATTCAGATGCCTCCACCCTCTCTATCACGTCCATTTTTTTCCATCCGACAGAGCTCTTCCGAGACCAATGGCCGCAGTGAAAGCGGAAGGCGCCAACGTTTTGCTCGGAATGGCTGCACTGTGGATCACGTTTTGACATTGCGCACAAATTTTTGGTGAGGCCAAGGCCTGGATCAAAAATAGATCCAAACTCTTCAACTAATTCCTTTGGGAGGTTAATGTCCTGCGCGACTTTCGTCGGGTCAGAGCGCTGTTCCCTTCGAGAAGTAGATGTTAGCGTCATTTCAAGGCATTGAAGAGATGCCCCATCAATCTGTAGACTGAGCGCCTTGATGGCATCGATACCCAAGAGTGAGGTGCCTTGTTCTACAATATAGTAAAGAAGGCTTGTTGTGCCAGCTTTGTACGTAACGTCAGCGAAGAAACAGCCACGTACCGGAAGAATGGGGAAAATCCATTCGTTGCCTGAGACGCTGTGTTATAGGCATAGGTCACGTACGTAAGCACCTGATCCCAATTAGACGCGTCAGAAGAAACGTACATGGCGAGCATATCACCAAGAGTTCGGTTAAACCTTTCTGTGAGGCCGTTGGTTTGAGGATGGTAAGCTGTGGTGGTTCGATGTATTGTTTGGCAAGTTTCCAACAGCTCGTTGACCACTTGAGATAGGAAGACCCGGCCGCGGTCACTGAGAAGTTCACAAGGAGCCCCATGACGTAGAACAAAGTGACGCAGGATGAAGGAAGCGACGTCACGCGCACTAACCGTAGGAAAGGCTGCAGTCTCCACGTAGCGAGTGAGGTGATCCACGGCGTCTATTATCCAGCGGTTGCCTGATGTCGAAGATGGAAGGGCGCCGTAGGGGTCGATGTCGACCCGATCAAACGGTCGCGCTGGACAAGGCAATGGCTGTAATGGGCCGGCGGAGGGGCGCGGCGACGACGTCCGCTGCTGACAAGCAGTACAGGACCGAATATGGCGGCGGACAAAATTGTACATCCCCCGCCAGTAGTACCGCTGGCGAAAACGCTCGTATGTCTTCCAGCATATGCGCTTTGCGGGTCGGCATGGTGATGGGCCCAAATTTCTGTGCGAAGATGGCGGGGAATGACCAAGAGCCATTTGCGACCATCCGGGCGATAGCTTTTGCGATACAGCAGACCACCCCGGATCGTAAAATGGGGAGCTTGGCGACGAAGGGCTCGCGGGAATGAAGACGTTAAGGACGCGGTGAGGACGTCTAGGAGCGAACATATCCAGGGATCCCGGCGTTGTTCAAAAGGCAGGTCGTCGGAGGTGAGGGCTGCAACGGAGGGTTCGGATATCAAGTGCGAGGGTGCAGGAGAACGCAGCGGGGAGCGCGACAAGGCGGCAGCGTCGGAGTGTTTGCGTCCCGATCGATATATCACTTCAAAGTCAAAGTCTTGAAGGCGAAGAGCCCAGTGGCCCAGAAGGGTTTTTCGGGGAATCTAACCAGCAGAGGGGGGCATGATGGTCGGTGATGACGTTGAAGCGACTGCCATATAAGTAAGGGCGAGACTTCGTTAAGGCCCACACAATTGCAAAACACTCCTTTTGTGTGACGATGTAGTTAGATTCAGCTTTCATTAGCGCTCGGCTAGTGTAAGCAACCACATATTCGGAAAAGCCTTGCGTGCATTGAGCGAGGACAGCACCGAGGCCGATGCCGCTGGCGTCCGTATGCACCTCTGTAGGAGCGGATGGGCCGTAATGGCGGAGAATGGGCGGTGAAGTTAGTAGACGTCGGAGCGTAGTGAAAGCATCGTCCCACAGTGCGGTCCATGTAGACAAGTCGGCGGGACCATTCAGGAATTTTGTAAGCGGTGCAATGATGGTAGCGAATTTGCGGACAAAACGGCGAAAATATGAGCATAGGCCGCCGAAGCTGCGCTGCTCTTTAACAGACGTCGGTTTCGGGATTTCAGTGACCGCACGTAGTTTGTCCGGATCGGGCAGGACGCCATCTTTGGACACGACATGACCCAGTATTGTCAGCTTGCGGGCGCCAAAACGACATTTCTTCAGGTTAAGTCGGAGACCGGCGCCAGTGAGACAGCTCAGGATTTGGTCCAAGCGCACAAGGTGCGTCGGAAACTCGGGAGAGAAAACGACGATGTCATCCAAATAACAAAGACAAATGTTCCACTTGAGGCCGCGTAAGATGTTGTCCATCATTCGCTCAAACGTAGCAGGAGCATTGCAAAGACCAAACGGCATCACAGTGAACTCATATAGTCCATCAGGGGTAACAAAGGCTGTCTTGGGTCGGTCAGACTCAGCCATAGGGACTTGCCAATAGCCAGAACGCAGGTTCAGGGACGAAAAGGACTCGGCTCCTTGTAAACAATCGATGGCGTCGTCAATGCGGGGTAGTGGGTATTTGTCTTTACGAGTAATTTGTTAAGACGGCGGTGGTCAATGCCAAGGAAGGAAGAAGATGTAAGGAAGAAGATGTAATTGTAGAAGATGTAATTGTAAGAAAGAAGATACAGTGCCGAAGCTAACGACGATGAAGACACCGATCAGCTGGCGCGCGCACTGAGAGCTCGGACCGTCTTGTTCGGACGATAGTGTGCCTTGCTCTACGATCGCCTTGTGTCACCGGTCGCCGTCTCCAGTCCTCCGAATAACTCCCAATAAACCCCTCTTCATTTGGTGGAACGTGCCGAGGTACGACCCTTAAACGATCACCGTGGAGCTCCGCAGCCGTACGATACCTATGGCGACAAACGAGGTAGGCCAACAGCCATTGACAGCCCCTTCGCAGTCCATCTCATGCTCCGGTACCATTCGGTAGCGAGATACCGCAGTTTTCAGCGGGCAGGGCGACCAGGACGTTGAAGATTGGTTGGCCTCGTACGAGCGGGTGAGTCGTCATAACAAATGTAATGACCGCATGAAACTCAACAACGTCATCATCTACCTGAGTGACGTTGCTAACCTCTGGTATCGAAATCATGAGGCAGACATGCCAACTTGGGCCAACTTCAAGGCCAAGTTCACTGATGTTTTCGGTCGACCCACAGTGCGGAAACTACGCGCTGAATAAGCCTGAAGGGGAAACATTCACGAGCTACATTGAAGACGTTGTCGATTTATGTAAGCGTGTCGACCCGTCTATGGATGAGGCTACCAAGATAAAGTACATAATGAAGAGGGGTTTATTGGGAGTTATTCGGAGGACTGGAGACGGCGACCGGTGACACAAGGCGATCGTAGAGCGAGGCACAATATCGTCTGAACAAGACGGTCCGAGCTCTCAGTGCGCGCGCCAGCTGATCGGTGTCTTCATCGTCGTTAGCTTCGGCACTGTATCATCTTCTTCCTTACAATTACTTGTTCTACAAACTCAGGAGGAATTAGCCTGCCAGAAACATTAGCGGACGCGCTTCACATGGGCTCCGCGAATTTTGGCTTTTTCGGCAGCCTGTCGATCTTGCTTTCCTGGCTTTTGTGCTCAATCGACGGCAGAAGAGAAGAGGACCACGAGGATACCATTTTTTCGGCAAGTGGGACTTTATTTTGCCATTTTTTGACTTTGTTTGTTCGACGCAGCACGTAGCTGAATTGAGCTTAACGGCGCTAAGCCTAAAACGGCCGACCGGGCCCACGGCGTCCCTACCGGGGGATCGTTTGCCGCTCGTGGTAGTGCGAAAGCTGTAATTCATGGATATTGTGGAAGGAACCACGATTACACCGGAGGAACTTTCGGAACCAGGACAATGGTTCACGAGCGAAGGAGGAAGGTACGTGCCGCTAGAGAAGAGCGGGCAGAAAACTGCGAAACAGCGAGCCAAGGAAAAGCAAGCACGCAGAAAAATGGCGGCCAAGTCGATCGAGCATCAGCAGACGCGCATTCCAGATGGCGCCGAGAAAATTGTTCTCCGACCTCGTGGAGGCCTACTTAGGCTTACCAAATATGGAACAGCACATCTCACTGACATCATCAAAATGTCGGCGGGGATCAATCCACGCGAAGAGAAGGAAGATATAATAATTCCAAATATGAAGCAGCACTCCGTTCTGGTCATCACTACAAGTGCGGAGAGGAAGCTGAAGTACGTGAGCGTGAAACACCTCATGTTCGACGGTGAAAAAGTGGACACTTCTGCCTACGTGGCCACCCCCGAGCACTGCGGCAAGGGAGTCATCCACGGGGTTCCGCTCGGATATTCTGTTGAAGAAATTCTATACCGCCTAGATCGCAAGGACAACCACGAGATTCGAGGCGTCCGCAGACTGGGCAAAGATTCCAAGTCGATCTTCATTCTCTTCAAGGAGAAAGAAGTGCCAAGATGGATTTATCTGAACGGGACGCCGCACAGGTGCCAGCTGTACGGCGTCCCGAAAATACGAAGTATGCGTCGCCTGTGGCCGACTCGGTCATCGCGAGGACGTGTGCCCGGATCCGACGAACGTCAAGTGCCGTGGCTGCGGCCTCGAGAACCCGTCAAGAGAACACAAATGTGAACCAACATGCCAGCTCTGCGGCAAAGGCCATGCACTAGGAGACCCCAAGTGTCGAGAACTTTTCCGCACTCCCTACGAAGTGAAGAAGCGACATTGGGAGAAGATGGACCATGCAGCGACGACTGGTGGGGGACATCAGAGTCGAAAAAGCGAACCGAAAGTAAAAGAAGACTTCGAATTCCGCGAGGACTCTTTCCCAATTCTGGAAACGAAACAAGGCAGACCACCGCCGCCGCCCAGAGACCGCTCCGATTCTTGTGCCAGGAGCCAGTCCAGGGGACGCTCAAGCTCAAGGGATACTGCCAACGCATGGAGACGAGGTAGGAGCATGGAACGTAAGGGTGTGAGTTTTGCGGGCAAGGTCTCCCAGGAAAATAATCACAGGGGTAAACGAGACGAGGAAATTGAGAAATTAAAGCAAATGATCGAAAACTTAACGGGGATAGTCGAATCGCAGCGGTCCGAGATCCAAAACTTAAAGAAATCACAGAGGCAGGCAACACCTCCTCCGCAACAACCCATTAGACAAACGACCTCCCAAGCGGTACGTCAACAGCCGCAGGGACAGGATAAGATGGTCACAGAGCCGTCCCTCCCACCACCGGCGAAACGCAAAATTCAAGACACCGACCCTATTCAGGCTATGGAGAAAAGGATGGAAAATTTGGAAAGGTTAGATGCCAAGATGAGTGAATTTATGAATCATATCAACATCCAAATTCAAGCTGTCCTCGGGGCAGTTCAGAAACAGGCCGAGGAATGCCAAAGGTTAAGGAATGAGATGGCCGCCATAAACGGGTGGCAACAAAATATAGAACAGGTCGTCTCGCAACTGCAAAATGGCCAGGCGCGCAAATGAAAATCAAATCTGGCAGTGGAACTGTCGCGGCTTCCGGCGCAAGCGGCCGATTCTGCAACAGTACCTTTTGCTATTAGATGAGACTCCATTGGCAATTGCTCTCCAGGAAACCGGGGGGCCCGCAAAATTGTCGGGATATCAGTCATTTCATAGTGGCAGGGGAGAGAAATCCTCGGTCACAACACTCGTGAAAAGAAACATTGCAGCCATTGAACACGATCTAGAGTCGAGAGAGATCGAGAACGTGTTTGTAGAAGTTTTAACTGGAAAACAGAAAGACCCTAGTCTATTCATTCTAAATTTATACAGCTCACCCAGGCAAAGGAAGGTGAGGTTCAGAGCTCTGCTTCGCAAGGCCCTCAAAATTTCAAACAACCAGCCACTGTTGATAGTGGGGGACTTTAATGCACATCACCAGGAATGGGGGTACCCGCACCAGTGCCCAAAAGGTAGACAGCTGTGGGAGGATACGCATGACCTATGGCTCACTTTGCACACGGACCCCGAGAGCCCAACGAGGGTGGGCAATAGCGTCAGTAAGGATACATCCCCAGACCTAACATTCTCGAAAAACATAAAAGGTCTAGAATGGCATAATTCGGATCAAAATTTTGGCAGCGACCACTACATAATTGTCTCCACACTGAGGAAAGGCGTTAAAACACGCCGGGCTCGCGCACCGGCCGTCGTTAAGTGGGATGAATTTAGAGATATGAGGAGGACTCAGGAACTAGAACCCATCAGAAGCATCGAGGAATGGGCGACGGCGCTCAAATCGGACGTTAGAGAGGCAACAAAATTGCTCGAAGGTGATAACGCCCCGGAGATTGCGGACAGCCGTCTTCTGCATATGTGGGAAGCTAAGCAGAGCATGGAGCGTCGTCTCAAAAAGCAGAAATGGAACCGCAACCTCAGAAGAAGGATTGCTCGACATAATAAAGAAATCGAAGACTATACGTTCAAATTATGCGAACAAAATTGGGACAACAAGTGTGACGAAATGGAGGGGAGCATGAACCTCTCCAAGACTTGGAGCTTCCTCCGGCACTTGTTGGACCCAGACAACTCGAAGACGCAATCTGGTATAAGATTGACAAAAGTGAGGCACGCTTTCGAAGGGAACGATGACGATTTCATGAACAAATTAATTGAGACGTATGTGGGGGAAACTTCACGAACCCCACTTCCTGACTATGGTGGAGCGCCTAACGAGGCGCTGGACGCCCCCATCACAGAAGCGGAAGTGAGGGCGGAGATTGTAAGACTTAAAACGACGTCGGCTCCAGGCCCTGACGGAGTAACGAACAAAATGCTCAGGAACCTAGATGATGACTCCATTAGGTATCCAACGGAGTATATGCAGGAATGTTGGGAAAAAAGGCGAGCTCCCACAACAGTGGAAGACGGCAAGCATTATTTTAATACCAAAACCAGGGAAGCCTCCTCAACTAGCAAATTTACGACCAATTTCCTTAACCTCATGCGTGGGGAAATTGATGGAGCACGTCGTCCAGACCAGACTGATGAATTTCATGGAGCAGGATGATCTGTGGCCACATGAGATGGTCGGGTTCCGTCCTCACTTGTGTACGCAGGACGTCATGCTCCAAATCAAACATGACATAATAGACTCAAAGTCTAAAGACGCGAAAGCGATTTTGGGGCTCGATCTCACGAAGGCTTTCGACAACGTAAAACATGAGGCGGTCCTGGAAGGGCTGAACAAGATTAATGTAGGTACCAGGACATATCGGTACATCAGGGACTTTCTGACGGGTAGAACGGCCTGCATGAAGTTCCAGACGCTGGAATCCCCCGCAATAGAGCTAGGGAGTAAGGGTACGCCCCAGGGATCAGTGCTGTCCCCCCTACTCTTCAACGTGGCTATGAGGGAACTCCCCGAGCAATTGGCAAAGCTCGAAGGATTAAAATTTAGTATATATGCGGATGATATCACCCTTTGGGTCAACCGGGGAAGTGATTCGTGCGTCGAAAACCTGCTCCAAGCCGCCACCGACATTATAGTCGATTACGCGGCAGAGAGAGGCCTAGCGTGCTCGCCGCAGAAATCAGAATTGTTTATATACAATCCGAAGCACTTAAGGTGCAAGGCACCGTCGGAGATCAAAATTAAAGTGGCGGGTAACGAGGTACCAATAGTCGAGCAAATCAGAATCTTGGGCTTGATTCTCCAGTCACACGGACATAATGGCGAGACCATCAAGAGGCTGGAGAATCACGCGATGCAGACCCTGAGCCTAATTAGGCGGGTGGCCAACAGAGGCCGAGGGTTAAAGGAAAAAAATTTGATGAAACTGATACAGGCCTACATCTTCAGCCGAGTGAGCTACGCAACGCCGTATCTAGATTTGAAAGCGGTGGAAAAAGAAAAAATTGAGTCTCTAATGAGAAAATGCGTAAAAAGAGCGCTGGGACTGCCCATATGCACATCCACAGAGAGACTGATGGCTCTAGGGGTACACAACACATGGGCAGAACTTGTGGAAGCGGTGCGAACCTCTCAAATTGAGAGACTTAGTACCACGAAGACAGGAAGAGTCATTTTGACGAAAGTTGGAATAAATCCGGATAGGGGTCCCACGGTCAAGGTGGAGGTAGCTGGAGAAGTGAGACAAAATTTGGTGATTCCCCCGCTGCCAAAAAACATGCACCCGGAATATAACAAAGACAGGAGGAAAAAACGAGCCGAAGCATTAGAAATTAGATTCGGCGAAATTTCGGAACATGAAGTGGCCTATGTAGACGCGGCGGGAGGTGGTGGCAGTTTCACGGTAGCAACGGTCGTCAGCGGCCGGGGCAATCCCGTGACAGCTGCCACTTTGCGCGGGCGGAGCATAGAAATAGCCGAGGAAACTGCGATCGCGTTAGCTTGCGTCGCAACGGAAGCGAAGTTTGTCATAAGTGACAGCAAAACTGCCATACAAAATTTTAGCAAGGGCAGGATCTCGCCCTTAGCAGCCAGAATCCTAGGCCGGAAAAAGTTGGATAGGAAAATTCAAATAATTTGGACTCCTGCGCACGAAGCCGTCCCCGGCAACGAGGCGGCCCACAAGCTGGCTCGAGATCTCTACCGCCGAGCCGCTACAGGGCCACTTGATGACCGAGGAAGCGGAGAGCGCTTGCTAAAATATGGGGAGATCACTCAGCACTACAGATTGGATCGTAGACTGGTACCCCCACCAGACCCGAAATTAAACAGCAGACAAGCAGTGGCGTGGAGGCGACTGCAAACTTATACATATCCGCACCCGGTTATGGCGAACCACATGTTCCCTGAGGCTAGGAGTGACAAGTGCAATCTTTGTGGGGCGAGAGGGACCCTCGACCACATAATATGGGAATGCCCGTATTCTCCCAGGAGGACGAACAATATAGGCTGTAGAGACACCTGGGAGACCCTGCTATGCAGCTCGGACCCTGAGCTCCAGCTCCTACTCGTCCAACTGGCTGAAGAGGCTGCTGGGACCCAAGACCTCCCGGCCTGCCTCTGAGGCGGCGGCACCCGCCCCTTGACCTGCGTGTCGGGGGGTGGGTAGATCACCTTATCTGTTGGACATTAAAGTTTAGTCCATCCATCCATCCATCTACAAACTCAACGAGGGGCCATTTTACAAGGTTAAAAGCAAAGCAAAAAAAGAGCTAATTGGTCGGCTAAACTGAAGCAGACTTTAAAGGATGGTGGACAGCAGCCAAAAATAAAATCAAATGAAATCAACGTTTATTTGTCATCTAACAATACAGATGCAAGAATTGTAGAAAAAAGATGCCCCTAGGCATCTCGACGACAGTACAATCCTACTGATCAGCGGGGAAGCAACATAAATGTTTATACAATTTTAAAGCAAACACATCAAGAAAATCTTACCATACCCGGAACAGCAAACTCTGTACACAGCGGTCCTCTTTTAAAAGGTAACATGAGATCGCGTGGTTGCCGCACTTTACAAAGCTCTTCTGAAGGAACCAGTGACTAACGATTGCACGAAGTGCATGCGGAATAAGCAGGCTTTGCTATTCTTCCCGAGCATATACATGATGCCGCCCATTCTCGCCAGTTGACG
>JAJIZL010043469.1:0-17702 GCA_023969395.1 Amblyomma maculatum
TTCGATAGCATAAGTTCACCTTGATCGAAGTAAACATTTAACTCTAAGCCAGTGGTGACTGTTTTTTAATAAGTCACCTATATTGTTTGCTTGGCTCAGGCTACTAAAAGCGTTCTGCAAAAGCTAGTTTTGTGTCTGCAGGGGCTTAGTTTTGATCAGTCATATCTAATTTAGAGGCGGCTGCAGAAAGAGCGTCCACTAATTTATTTGTTGCGGGATTCTTCATAACATCATTTATTCTCCAATAAGTAATATTTATAATGGTTGCGATCAACTCAAGGCTGTGTTAACTCCTACTATATTAAATACAATTGCTCGGTTCAATTGAACTAATATAAAATTTCAGAAGAGGCCCCAAAATAGGGCTTTAATTTTTTATTAAATCACGTTATTAAACAATGTTAAACGGACTCCAGACAAGGAGATTACCTGCCTCTTTAAGATTATTAATTAAGTGAGGCTAGTTTTAATCAGGATTGAAATTATGAAATTTACCTTAAAGTGGCTTAAGCGTTATTTAAATACAAGTGCTGCATTATCCGAGGTTATTAGCAAACTTAACCAGATTGGCTTAGAAGTTGAAGAAGTAGTTGATAATAATGAGCTATATAACAAGTTTGTGGTAGCAAAAGTTCTAGAAGCAGGCCTCCACCCGAATTCTGATAAACTTAAAATCTGTAAAGTAGACAACGGAGAGGAAGTTTTACAAATAGTATGTGGTGCTCCTAATGCAAGAGCTGGAATCACAGTGGTTTTAGCTCCGATAGGGACTATTATGCCAATCGATGGTATGAGTATAAAAAAATCTGCTATAAGAGGAGTTGAAAGCCATGGAATGTTATGTTCTGCTCAAGAGCTCAATATTGGAGAAGATCATGATGGGATAATCGAACTTACTCAGGGAGAAGCTGGTGAGTCATTTGCAAAGTTATATGGATTAGATGATACTATTATAGAAATCTCTCTAACTCCTAACCGAGGTGATTGCGCAAGTGTGATTGGGATAGCCCGTGATCTCGCTGCAACTGGCATAGGTCAATTCGTAAATGAGATCTCAATTAAGAAGCCTAAGCCCAGATTAAAGAAGAGCCCCATTGAAATAAGAATTATTGCTAAGGATATTTGTAATGAATTTTGCTATATTTATGGGGAAAATATTGATAATTCCTCTATAAAAAATGAGGAAAGATTTACTATATTAAAAAATACCGGCTACGAATTAAAGAACCCGCTAGTGGATATTTCAAATTTTATGATGTTTGATTTGGGAAGGCCAGCTCATATTTACGATGCAGACCAAATCAAAGGAGAAGTATCGGTAAGAAGATCTATAGAGGGAGAAAATTTTAGAGCCATTGGGGGAAACGACTATGTTCTTCCTGAGGGCTTATTAGTTATTGCAGATCAAGAAAAGATTTTAAGCATAGCAGGAGTAATAGGGGGAGAAGAAAGCAAGGTTACTCAAAATACCAAAAATATAATAATAGAGATAGCAGACTTTGATTCCGAGGCTGTAATGAAATCAGGTCGCGCTGTGAATCTCAATACCGACGCGAGATTTAGATTCGAAAGAAAGGTAGATTTTACTAATACGGAATATTTTGCTAATGCAATTACTGAGTTTATTGGGAGTCATTGCGGGGGCAATTTTTCAGCAATCACCACTTTACGAGGAGAAGGGGATAGAGGATCAGTAAGTATAGAATTTGATCCATCTTCGGTTGCTAGAATTTCTGGGTTAGACCTTTCAGAGAGAGAAAGTATTAATATACTGAAAAATCTAGGATTTAGCATAAATGGGACTAGTGTAGGGGTGCCGTCTTGGAGAGTAGGCGATATCGCAGGTCCTGCAGATTTAGTTGAGGAGGTTTTGAGAATTTATGGTTTAGCAAATATTCCTGAAAGAAATTTGCCGTATAGCTTTCATCCTCTAAATGAATCTGACGAGATAGCGCAAAAGGTCTTTAATAGGTTAATCAATAGAAAGTTAACAGAAGTAATCAGCTGGTCGTTTGTTGGAGAGGCTATTGCTAAGAGTTTCGCCTTTGAAGAGAGTATGTTAAGGATTGCTAACCCAATAACCCCAGAGATGGCAATTATGAGGCCTAGTGTGCTATGTTCATTTATTCCTGTAATCAGTAAGAATATAGCGAGAAAAGTTGAAAGTTTTAATATTTTCGAAAGCGGTTTTGCTTATGGCAGGGGCTATAACAATTTTCAAACTCGAGTAATTGCAGGTATCAGAAGTGGGTATATTACAGAGAAAGGGGTGCATTACGAGGCAAGACTTGCAGATTTCTTTGATGTTAAAGATGACGTTATGGCAGTTTTATCGGAGTTCGGTATAGATGCAAATAGATACACTATGACTAGAGAAGCTCCACAATACTATCATCCGACACGCAGCTGTTGTTTGAAGTTAGGTAAAAGTATTATAGCATTTTTTGGAGAATTAAACCCCAAAGTGGGTATGGATCTTAAAATTGAACAGAAAAATCTGGTAGCATTTGAAATATTCTTAGAAAATATACCTCAAGTTAGCAATAACTTTAGCAAACCTAAAAAGGAGCTGTTTGATTATCATGTTATAAATCGTGATTTTGCTTTTATAGTAAAAAAAGAAATTTTGGGAGGAGATCTATTAAAGGCAATTAGCTCCTTGAGAATAGAGATGATCGGTCAGGTCAAAATCTTTGATATTTACGAAGGAAAAGGAATCGAGCCCGGATTTAAATCAGTAGCTATAGCTTTAAAGATTCAGCCAAAATTAGCTATGATAACGGATAAAGAAATAGATTCTATAGCGGAAAATATAATGATAAAGCTTAAAAATGAATTCAATGCCGAGTTAAGATTGAAATAATTACAATTTTTTGTGTATTAATGCTTTC
The DNA here is from genome assembly GCA_023969395.1 of Amblyomma maculatum. Taxonomy (NCBI): domain Eukaryota; kingdom Metazoa; phylum Arthropoda; class Arachnida; order Ixodida; family Ixodidae; genus Amblyomma; species Amblyomma maculatum. The sequence continues at coordinate 2,892 of JAJIZL010043469.1, forward strand.
AAAAAGTCTAGATTTTGAAGTAAACTTGTATTATAAGTTGTTTCTCAGTAAATTAATTGTTGACATAATATGGCAGTACCTAAAAAGAAAATTTCTAAGCAGAAAAGAGACTCCCGTAGGGCTCATGATGCCCTTAGAAAAATAAATATCGCTTTTGATTCTAAAACAGGAGAAGCAAAGCTTTCTCACCACATATCGTTGAAAGATGGATTCTATAAAGGAAGACAAGTTATAATTCCAACAGAAGTCAAAGAACTGTCTGAAGAAAATCAGTCTGCTTAGGTTTATATCTGCGTTTTAAGATTTTACAATGCAGAAAATAGTGATTAGTCTTGATGCAATGGGGGGGGGTAATGCTCCTACTTCCGTTATTGAAGCAGCGTTTAATGTAGCTAAATTAAATCCAAGAGTTTATTTTTTAATCTTTGGTTCGGAAGATAAGGTTGTTCCTATTTTACAAGCCCTTTCTTTTCCAGAAGAACGATATGATTTTATCGCAACCAAAGATGTTATACAAGATCGTGACAAGCCGTTGCATGCTTTTAAAAACGGTAAAGAATCCAGCATGCGTAAAGCGATTGATGCAGTAAAAGAGGGTTTAGCACATGCTTGCTTATCCTGCGGTAATACTGGTGCCCTAATGGTTACTGCCAAAATGGTATTAGGCACACTTCCAGGAGTTAAAAGACCTGCAATTGCTGGGGCTTTTCCTACTTATGAGAATAAACTTATAATGCTTGATATGGGAGCTAATAACGAATGCTCTGAATCAGTAATCTTTCAATTTGCTTTAATGGGTCGGTGCTTAGCTAAAGTGGTGTTACAGATCGTTAACCCTTCTATAGCAATTCTAAATGTTGGTGAAGAAGAAACCAAAGGAAGAGAACTTGAACAAAAAAGTTATGAGTTATTAAAAAGTTCTGGTTTGAATTTTATTGGATATATTGAGGGGCATGACATAGTAAGGGGTAAGGCCGATGTTGTGGTAACAGATGGCTTTTCAGGTAATTTAGTCTTAAAAGCCTCAGAGGGTGCCATTAATATGTTTATGACCCTTCTTAAGGAAATTAGTAAAAGTTCTGGTTTAATAGCTCTAGTCGGTGCATTTCTATTAAAAAGAGCCTTAAAAAAGAAGCTAACCAGAATTGACCCAAATGTAAATAATGGAGCAATGTTTATTGGACTAGATGGGATTGTGATTAAAAGTCATGGTTCCGCTACTACTTTTGGGGTGACTAATGCTATAAGTCTAGCTTATGAACTAGCTAATCGCGATATAAATGCTCAAATTATAAAAGAGATCAAGGATTTAGAGGAGAGAGGTATCGGACTCAATTTTGTTGAGAAGATTAAGCAAACATCAGCAAAAATTTTAGGTATTCCTACATGAAAGTGAAAATAGTAGGAATCGGGCATTCTCTTCCTAGCAACTTAGTTACTAATGATGAGTTGAGCACTAAATTAGATACCAATGATGAATGGATTGAAACTAGAACAGGCATAAAGCAAAGGATGCTTGCACCTGCTGGGGTTTTTACTTCGGATTTAGCTACCGAAGCTTTAGAAAATGCTATGTTCGATGCAAATCTTGGTCCGACTAATTTGGATGGAATAATACTAGCTACCACTACTCCGGATCTTTTGATGCCTGCGACTGCAGTTAAAGTGCAGCAGAAGATTGGAGGAATGAATAGAGGATTTGCTTTTGATATTCAGGCAGCTTGTACAGGGTTTTTATATGCATTAAACGTTGGTTACTCAATGATAGCTGCCAAGCAAGCTAAAAAAATAGCGGTCATTGGGGCAGAAACAATGTCTAGGATTGTAGATTGGAGTGATCGCAGGACTTGTGTGTTATTCGGAGACGGGGCAGGAGCTGTTATTTTAACTGAGGCTAATTCCGAAGACGTGAGTCAAATTATGGCTATAGATATTCATTCTGATGGAAACACTTTGGATATACTAAAGGTAGGGGGCGGGGTTTCGATCGGTTCCCTTGATGCAAAACTAGAGATGAATGGACAGGAAGTTTATAAATTTGCTATTGAAAGTATGTATAGTTCTCTAAGCAACTTATTAGAGAAAGCAAATTTATCAGTAAGAGAAGTAGACTGGGTTGTTGCTCACCAGGCTAATTATAGAATAATTTCTTCTTTGGCGACTAAGCTTGGTATACCGATGGAAAAAGTTGCGATTACAGTTGATATCCATGCTAATACTTCGGCTGCCTCTATACCGCTTGCATTGTCAGTATACAAAGAGCGCGGGAGAATAAGAAAAGGTAACCTCATTGCGCTCACTGCCGTTGGAGCTGGAATGACTTGGGGAAGTGCGCTACTAAAATTATAGATTGTTTTTGATATATTTGAACTACTTGTTGAGACCTAATAAGTCTGCTAATACTCTATTGTATCTCTTTGGATGTGGGTTGTTTGATTTTTTAGGTTTTGAGATATGACGATTGAGCATAGAATATTTATGGGTGCTGATAACTTTAAGGAACTGGTTACAGCAAGTGATATTTTTGTAGATAAAACTTTATTTATTAAAGAAATCATAGATGAAGCTCCTAAAATTATCTTAATTTAACCTCAATTCGAAGTAATCTTAAAATTTTTTCAATTTTATGACAAACAAGAAAAATGGTACCCCTAGTAGGAATATTCTGTTAATTGATGACTTTTGCAAGCATTCTCAACAATTCACGTATCAAAGACCCTTAAATAAACTCCCAGAAGCAAAGTAAACGAGCATCTATAATGACGCTTTCCGAAGTTATAACGATCCTCGTTTTGCTTTGACCCACTACCACACAAACTTTCAAAGATTTTTACCTAAACTGTGTTCAAATAACTCTCAGAGAATAATTGCCAAAGCTTGTTAGCTACAGTTGAACTAAGATGCGGTTATCCCATTGGTCATACTGCTGAATTGCTGCAAAGGAAAACAAAAGTATTACGTTGACTCAACAAAAAGGAGGTTTGTCACAACTTGCGTATTAGTAGTCATAAGGTCTTTAAAGAGATTGCTCAGCGTGGCAAAACGTCTTACAGGATGGTTCTTTGAAGTTACATTTGGTTCTAAATGATCAGATTATGTCATTCACACTAACTCTTGGCAATACAGATGATCGAGTCGTTGTTGAAAAACTGACTCGACATCTGACAGGCCTTTTGTTTGGAGACCGTGGGTATATCAGTAAGAAATTGATGGGAATACTCGACAATCAAGGTATTGATCTTATCACACGACTTAAGAAAAATATGAAAAGCAAACCGCTTTCAGCTTTTAAACAGCTGCTTCTTGCAGTGCTTGTGTTGATTAAAACAGCCATAGGAAATTGAAAGTGATTTGCCAAATCCAGCACACATGACATAGCTCAACAAACAATTTCTTAGCAAACTTTTTTTCTGGACTCTTGGCTTATGCCTTCAAACCTAATAAACCCTACGTCTCATGGAAAAATAGACTCGTTCCCTTCTTACTTAATTCGAACTGAGGTTATAATAGGTAATTTAAATCTGTAGGCTCCATATTGGAAACCTCAATTTTGGATTAAGGAGTAAAAAGTTTAGCTGATTTGGAGGCAATAAGCAATCAAAGTGGAGATAAAGTGTACACAAAAGCGTAAGTATAGATCTATGTCTAGTATGTTCTAATTCGAAGTGATTTTTCATGATATCAAACACAGTTTTGATGGTAGAACACTTACGTAGTAATATTTTTTTCAAACATACAAATTAACTGATTCCCTCTCTTAATACCAGTAACTAATTACAACCCTTTATCATATAGATAATCAAAAAGATGTTGCTTGATATAACCTTTGTCTCCAAAAAGCAGTTAGTTAAGCATTTGGCACAACTACTCTATCATCATCAAGATTACCAGCTGTAAATGCGACTTTCTGAATTTCCCCATATTCATTAATCACTAAATGTAATTTAAAACCATAAACCAACTTTTAGTATTTTTACTAGCCATTCCTTTAAATACTTTGTTTTTTGATATTCTCTTAGGGTAACACACAGCAATTGATGTAGAATCTATATATGAAATTCCTGTACTCTTAGCTTTTGTAACATACCACTCTAATAAAATCATTAAATGTATTAAAACTCTCCTCTTTAAATCTGTTGTAAGATAGTTAATTAGAAAATTCCTCTTGGTATAATTGAAGATAGCTATGATATACATGGTGATTTTTGATATAACAAACTAACGGTCATTATTCTGATATATTGAAACTTGGTTTTCTAGTTATTTTTTTACTATCATCTTTTATGGAATGCTTGATTAAGCATCCTTCTATAATCTTGCAAAAGTCATAATATCTTTTTTCATAAGGGCTTTTTTTCAAAAATAAACATATAGTCCCCTTATTCAAGATCTCTCAATACCTCTTTATTTTTATCCCGAACTCAGGTTTATAAATGAATAGTCGAAAAGTATTTTACGAAGATGCTGAGGGCTCTTGTAAGCTAAGAAAGCACTAGCCTCTTAAGCCTATCCAGTTCTTTAAGTTAAAGAGGTATTAATACAAACAATATATAATTTGAGAGGGATAATGAAAGATATAAATCAATTAGTTAATCTAATCAAGCCGAAATTAATCTTGAATCTAGCAAACCTTACAGAAGCAATTCTAGGAATTAAAAACGAAGAAAAGACTTCAGTTATCGGTAATGTAAATTTTATTCTTACGACAAATAGCAGGAAAAACCATAATGATATTCTAGGTAATATAAATTTAACATCCACTAAGATATCCAAGGGCCTTATCGAAAAATTAAATTTTACTGTAGCCGAGCATGAGATGAAAAGCATGCTACTGTCACTGGCAATATAGATTTTATTAACAACACAGTATATTTAGAGTTTTACCAATCTAATTCTAGTTTGCAGTTAGTGCTGATATCTAGCAGTATGCTACCCTCTGTAAAGGATGGTACTAAATCTAACTGACTCTATGAAACATTACTCCTACTTAACTTTAAGATTAGAGCAACCGATCTTTGCTCAATTGTACCTACCAAATGAGATCAAGGAAGTCAGTATAAACCTTCAGGAAAAAATCACGTCAGAGATATTAGATACCGCAACGGATATGATAGATACTACCAGCACAGAAGAAGCCATCTAGTATTGAGACAATTAATATCCATATAAAGTTCATACAATACAACGTACAACTCCTAGTAATCAAATTATTAGCAATAACGTATTTCAATGAAGTACGCAGAGCAGTGTTTTATATTGGTAGAATTGTGATTATAGTATATGGAACACAACTTCAAGGTGATGTTAAAATGAAAAATAAACACAAAAGACAAGCGGAGATATATAACTTGAATTCCATATTAGATATGGAGAACAACAATACAATACCAGCTACGGCAAATGAACCAAGTGCTGTAAGCGAAAAGGAAAGATACGATGCTGTACCCTTTTAGCTTATCTGAAATGCTAAGCGCTCCTAATATAAACCCAAGAAGAATTATAAAGGGTCATTAGTGCATACGCAAAAAAAGAAACCCCTTCTAGTATAGGTAACACAAACTTCACAGTAAATGAAACAAGCATCAAAGATTATGGAATGGAGGTTCTGCCGCTTGCTAGCAAAGAAGAAATAAACAACACTATTAGCGCATTACTAAAACAATATGGGAATTTAATGAACGAACTAAACGCAATTAAACAGCAAGAATTACAAAGTGATACAGTATAGCTATATCATATAGATCATCAAGCTTAAAAGCTGATATGGAGGTTGCTTTAGATCTACAACAAGAAAATAGATCGCCAAGAAAAGTACTTACGCGCTCAACAACTAAAAGAAGATGAGGAATTTGCTCGTATCCTTCAACAAGAAATTAATTTAGCTAGATACGACCAAAAAGAGTTAAGCTATAGCAGGTATATTCAGTAGTAACCAAAAAGATTATTTCACTTTAGCATAGAGTCTTTAAAGACTCTTTTTTTTGCAAAAAATAGCAGATTATGTTAATCAGGTTTTTATATTTGAATTAATGTTTTTAATGCTTGTGCGCTACTTCATATTTTTGCTGTCTTTTCAATTATTACTTTCGTCTTGCAGTGTCTTTGATCCAAATGACAATAAAGAAAAGCTGCCTGGAGAACGTCAAAAGGTATTTATGTCGAATAGCAAAGAAGGTGCTTTAAGTAAAAAAGCAGCTTTAAGTAAAAGATGCGCTAATCTTCAATTGTTGGATAAAATAAAATTGCTTGCTCAGAAAAAAATAGACGTTTTCCAAACACTTGGTATCACAAACAAGCCCTTGATAACTAAGGACAAAGTGATAATTTTAACCTCCAAAGGGAGATTATTAGCGTACAATTTAGACCTTAATAAAAAATTATGGAGTAAGTCTTTAAGTAGCTCCTTAACAACTGTAGGAAAAATTGTTGCAGAAGACGACGTTTTATATGTCACTTATGGTATCAATAAATTAATTGCAGTAGATAGTCAAAGCGGCAAAGAAATTTGGACTGCTAAATTCGATGATGTAGTGAAGGGCAGATCAATTATTTACGAAGATAAAATATTTCTTCATAGCGCCCATAATGAAATCTATGCCCTTAAGAAAAGTGATGGAACAATTATATGGCGCCATATAGATGCAGATCATGTACAGTCAACAGTCGCAGATTTTGCGCCAGTTGTTTATGATAAGAATGTTATTTTCCAGGTAGCAAATAATGAAATTATCGCACTCGATATCGAAACAGGAATGGTTAACAAAATATTTATTATCAACAACCAGTATAGTTTTAACCGCAATGAGACTTATAGGTATACTCCGAATCACTTTTTTATTGAGAATGATATAATTTATGCCACCTCTAAAGATGGAAAATTTCTAGCAATCGATTATCAAACCCAGGAAGAGCTGTGGCAGCAAGAGCTCAATTCTAGCGCAAAGTTTCTTGTATACGGTAAGTCCATTTATGTTATTACAGATAAAGATGAATTAGCAGTACTAAACAAAAAAACAGGGCAAATTGAATATTTGGTTGATTTAAATAGCTGCATAAAACTTAAAAACAACTATCATAGATGGACCAAGCCGGTGATCTATAATAAAAATAGTATTTTGATTACTAGCCATGATGGCTATTTGTTGAAATTTGATATTCATTCTGGAAAATTACTTGCAAGTATCGGAGATATGGAGTTCGTCACCTCTTCTCCTACGGTTTTTGGTGATTATATTTATGTCATTTCTAACAACGGACATATTTATAAATACAAATAATATGTCGTGCTGTAACCAAAGTATCGCTATAATTAATTGCGGACTAAATTATGGAAGTCTTGGTTTACTTATGACGATGTTCGTAACCGGCATAGTTGGTAGCTTTACTCACTGCATTGGCATGTGTGGCCCAATAGCAATCAGCCAAATGAGTATGAGACTTATGAATCTCCCTAAAGAGGAGATGACTCAAAGGAATAAGGTGTTATGTGCAGCTTCTATACCTTACTACATAGGAAAAAGCTTCAGCTATGCCCTTTTAGCAATGAGCTGGTTTGGTTTAGCTACTGTAACCTCGCAGAGTTATTTCATTAAAATACTAGGGGCAATTCTGATATTGATCGCCGCACTATTTTTTATAACGAGCGCTTTTGCCGGTAATCCAAGGATAGCATCCTATTGGAACAGACTTAAAGTTATGAGGTCCTTTAGTAATAAACTTGTGACCATAGCGCAATCATTTACTCATAATCTCTTTGGTTTTAAAGGTTGGATACTTGGAATACTTTTAGGATTTATACCCTGTGGCTTAGTATACGCTTCAATCGCAACAGCAATTTCCTATAGTCACAATTTTTTTCTAGCTGGACTTAGCTTATTTATCTTTGGTCTGGGTACAATCCCAGGACTGTTTTTAATAGCTTATTTTGGGAAAAATATATTAATCAGGTGGAATAAGCTTTTTAGTGTGCTATACTTTTTTAGCATGTTGTTTAATGCCTATCTATTGGCTCGCGCTGCGCTGTATTACATAAAGGAGTTTTTATAAATTAAATAAATGATAAAATAAAGCTATGGATATTGTTGATAAGTATGATAATCAGGTGGTTAGATGGTTTGCAGCTACCTCTATTTTTTGGGCAGTAGTAGGCCTTTCTGCTGGGGTTCTTATCGCTCTACAAATGGCTTATCCTTTACTGAATTTTGATCTGCCATGGACGACGTTTGGAAGACTCAGACCAGTACATACTTCTGGAGTAATATTTGCTTTTGGAGGGAATATATTAATGGCAACTTCATTCTTTGTGGTACAACGCACCTGTAATATAAAACTTCCTAACCCCCTGCTGGCTCGTTTCGTTTTTTTTGGTTACCAGCTTTTTATACTACTTGCTCTGTCTGGATATGTAATGGGCATTACCCAAGGAAAAGAATATGCAGAACCTGAATGGTATGCTGATATACTGCTGACTATTGTTTGGGTAACATATTTATACGTATTTATGGCCTCGATTATCAAACGGCAAGAACCTCATATATATGTAGCTAATTGGTTTTTTTTAGCATTTATAATTGTAGTTGCCATACTACACCTAGGAAATAATATCTCCATACCTATTTCTCTACTTAGTACAGAGAGTATTAGCGCCTTTTCAGGGGTGCAGTCCGCTATGATTCAATGGTGGTATGGTCATAATGCTGTGGGTTTCTTCCTCACTGCAGGTTTTCTTGGAATTGCTTATTATTTCTTGCCAAAAAGAGCTAATCAGCCTGTTTATTCTTATAGGCTTTCTATTCTTCACTTCTGGGGTCTGGTATTTATTTATATTTGGGCAGGTCCTCATCACTTACACTATACTTCCTTACCAGACTGGGTACAAACTCTTGGCATGACTATGTCAATTATCTTATGGCTTCCTTCATGGGGAGGAATGATAAATGGGCTCATGACTTTATCCGGTGCTTGGCATAAATTAAGAGAAGATCCGGTCTTGAAATTTCTTATTACAGCGTTAGCCTTTTACGGCATGAGTACCTTTGAAGGGCCGTTAATGGCAATAAAATCAGTAAACGCATTAAGTCATTATACAGAGTGGACTATTAGTCACGTTCATTCTGGAGCCTTAGGGTGGGTCGCTATGATAAGTTTCGGGGCAATATATCATATGCTACCTATTTTATGGAAAAGAGAAAAAATGTATTCGGTAGAGTTAGTGAATGTACACTTTTGGCTAGCGACAGTTGGCATTGTATTATATATAACTTCTATGTGGACAGCAGGCATTACCCAAGGCTTAATGTGGCGTAGTTATGATAATATGGGCTTCTTAAAATATTCTTTCTTGCAGTCTGTTATAGCTCTGCATCCATATTATGTGATTCGAGCTATCGGCGGTATTTTCTTTTTGTCGGGAGCACTTGTTTTAGTTTATAACGCGTTATGTACAATGAGAGGCATCCAAAAACAGGTTTATAATCAACCAGTATCTTTGGCAAGTTAGATATGACACAGAATTACCATATTATTATAGAAAAAAGTTTATTTATTTTAGTTGTACTTATTGTAGTTGTTGCTTCGATAGGTGGCATGGTGCAAATATTACCGCTATTTAAAAAAGAAATCGCGATAGAGGTAGTTGACGCTGGAAGACCTTACACTCCACTAGAACTTTTAGGCTTTGGCATATATAAAAGAGAAGGATGTTACGGATGCCACAGTCAACAAGTCAGAACATTAAGAGATGAAGTTGAAAGATATGGTCATTATTCAATAGCTGCCGAAAGCCAATATGACTTTCCTTTTGTTTGGGGCTCAAAAAGAACTGGTCCTGACTTGGCGCGAATAGGAGAGAAATATTCTGATGATTGGCACATTGAGCATTTACACGATCCTCGTTCTGTAGTACCAGAATCAATTATGCCTGGATATCCTTTTATGTTAAAGACTTTACTCAATCTTGAAGATTTACGCAGAAAAATGGAGATATTACAATCGTTAGGAGTCCCCTATACTGATTCAGATATAGAGCACTGCTATGAGGACATAAAAATTCAATTATCCCTTGGTGAAGATCAGGCAGCTACAGAAGATTTTAACAAACGTTATCCTGGCGCTAAAATAAGAAAGTTTAATAATAAATCTGCAGAAATTACAGAGATGGATGCGATTGTTGGCTATCTACAGAGTCTTGGGACAAGACTAGATTTGAAAACTAATAAAGGACGGAAATGGTAAAACTATGAATATAAACTTTATATCAATTGCTGGGCTTGTTGTAGTAATTGCTTCATGCATCGCAATTGTTGTTTGGCTCTATCGACCAAATCGTAGTAAAATCTATGATGAGTATGGTCATATACCACTTAAAGGCCAAGATAAGCAAAATAATTCTGGTTAACTGAGATATGCCTAAAGAAGTAAAGAAAAGGCCTGTTACTACTGGCCATAGTTGGGATGGTATAGAAGAATATAATAATCCTGATCCATTTTGGCTAAGATTATTTTTTTACGGCGCCTTATTCTTTACCTTAATATATTGGATACTCTATCCCTCCTGGCCTACTCCCCATAGCAATGGGTTGTTAAATTGGTCTTCACAAAAAGAGTTAGAAGAAAGTCAAAGTGAAATAGTAGCAATTCGAGCTGAATACCAAGCTGAATTTGACAAAGCCTCTTTTGAAGAAATTTTAAAAAATGAAAAACTTTTTAAATTTGCTCTTGCAGGTGGCAGATCAGCATTTGAAAACAACTGCGCCCCTTGTCATGGTGTAGGAGGTGGTGGAGGCATTGGCTACCCTAATTTAACTACGGGTGCTTGGCTTTGGGGTGGAAAGTTAGAAGATATCTATACCACAATAAAGTATGGTATTAGATCAGGTCATGAGGAAACAAGAGAGTCGCAAATGGCTGCCTTTGGTAAAGATAAAATTTTAACTTCAGAACAAATTGCTGCTTTAACTAATTATGTCATTTCTTTATCCAGCAAGAAACCTGATGAAGATTTAAGTGCACAAAGGCTATTCATAGAAAATTGCGCTTCTTGTCACGGAATGGATGGAGGGGGAGGTAGGGAATTTGGCGCTCCAAACTTAAGAGATGCAGTATCACTTTATGGCAGCAGCTATGAAAGCATATTTGATGTTATATATTCAGGCAGAAGCGGCGTAATGCCTTATTGGATCGGCAAATTATCTGATTCAACTATAAGACAATTAACGATTTATGTGCATCAACTTGGAGGAGGAGAATAATTATTTTTTAGATGATTGGTAACTATTCATGTGTATAATGTTACTTAATCGTTGTTAAATAAGTAGGACCGTCCTTCATTAGGAAATTGACAATAACGGTATTATAAGGAAAATTTAAGTTTATAAATTAGTAAGATAAGGTATGGCAAAATTAACTGTCAACGGTATAGAAATAGAAGTTCCAAATGGAGCAACAGTTCTACAAGCATGTGAAGTAGCCGGAGCTGAAATCCCAAGATTTTGCTACCATGAGAAGCTAGCGATTGCCGGCAATTGTAGAATGTGTTTAGTAGAAATCGAAAAAAGCCCAAAGCCAGTAGCAAGTTGTGCTCAACCTGTTGTAGATGGCATGATTGTGCATACTGATACTGCGATGGTAAAAAGAGCAAGAGAAGGAGTAATGGAATTTTTGCTGATTAACCATCCGCTGGATTGCCCAATTTGTGACCAGGGTGGGGAATGTGACCTCCAGGATCAAGCCTTGAAATATGGCAAGGGATACAGCAGATTTGAAGAAGAAAAGCGTGCAGTCGTTGATAAATACATGGGACCTTTGATCAGTACTAACATGAATCGCTGTATCCATTGCACAAGATGTGTTAGATTCTTAGAAGATGTAGCGGGAACCAATGAGCTTGGCGCTATAGGGCGTGGAGAGGATATGGAGATTACTACTTATATTGGAAAGGCTGTTTCTTCTGAATTATCGGGTAATATTATCGACCTTTGCCCAGTAGGAGCATTAACTGCTAAGCCGTACGAATTTCAATTCCGTTCTTGGGAGCTCAAGAGAACCAACTCAATAGACGTATTAGATGCGGTCGGTAGTAATATAGTAATAAACAGTATAGGAACAGAAGTGATACGGATCCTTCCAAATCCTAACGATGATATTAACGAAGAGTGGATTTCTGACAAGACAAGATTTGCGTACGATGGCTTAAAATACCAAAGGCTTGATACACCAATGGTCAAAAAGGACGGTAAATTAGAACCATGTGATTGGGACACCGCTTTAACCGAGGTTAAAAATAAAATATTAACTACTAATCCACAAAAAGTAGGAGCCATAGCTGGAGACTTTACTGATGTAGAGACAATGTTTTTAGCCAAAAAACTTCTTAATGGCCTTGGAAGCGATAATTATGATTGTAGACAAGATGGCAGTCTTTTGGATAATTCTGAACGGTGGTTTTATACTTTTGGTACCACAATTAGTGGAATAGAAAAAGCTGATTTATGTCTCATAGTCGGCAGCAACCCAAGACATGAAGCGGCAATTATTAATGCAAGAATAAGAAAAGCCTTTTTGCATAATAAAACTCAAATTGCATTAATTGGTGAAAAAGTTGATTTACAATATAATTATAAGCACTTAGGCAACAACCCTTGGATTTTAAAGCAAATTGCTGAGGGAGAGCACCCATTTAGTGAGTATTTAAAAACTGCTGAAAATCCAATAATTATAGTGGGTGCTGCAGTTTTCACTCGCTCTGACTTTGAAGCATTTGTGTACTATCTAAAAAAAATATGTACTCAGTTTGACATCATAAGGGATGGCTGGAATGGCTTCAATATTCTTCATACCTCTGCTTCAAGAGTAGGTGGTTTGGATATAGGCTTTATACCAAAATCTAAATCTATTCATATTCAAAATATTCTGGAAGATTCAAAAGTACTCTTTTTATTTGGCGCTGATGAAGTAGACTTGAAAAAGATTCCCCAAGATACTTTTGTAATATATCAAGGTCACCACGGTGACAAGGGAGCGTATAGGGCTGATATTATACTACCTAGCGCTGCTTATACTGAAAAAGACTCAACTTTTGTTAACACGGAAGGTAGAGTCCAAAGGACTTATGCGGCAGTCCCGCCTCCTAGGTATGCTAAATCTGATTGGAAAATAGTAAATGCGTTAGCAAAGCTGTTAAAAGTAGATCTAGAGATCAATTCCTTAAGCGAACTAAGAAGAGCAATAGCAAAGGAATTTCCTATCTTTCAATATGTTAACAGTGCAATTCCAAGCGAAGTGAAAATTAATCTAGGGAAGATGAGAGAGTTTGAGAAAGACTCTTTTACTAATCCTAATAAGAATTTTTATATGAGTGATTGTATATCAAGAAATTCTAAAACAATGGCTCAATGTACCCAAGAAATATTGAATAAGCAATATGGTAATTTTACCTTATAGAGCCCTTATTAGGATGTCTGGAACTGATAGAGCGGGTTTCCTTCAGGGTATAGTAACTAATGATATCAATCTATTAGAAGATGACAGCCTTTTATATGCACTAATGCTTACTCCTCAAGGTAAGATGTTGTATGACTTTTTCGTTCTAGAGCGAAAAGATCATTACTTAATCGATATCCCAGCAAAATACATGGACGAAGTAATAAAAAAATTTAATATGTATAAGCTGCAATCAGATATCAGCATAGACATTCTGGATAATATGAAAGTTGTCATTTCTCAATCTTCTTTTAATGATGGACTCCTCAGCGATCCTAGGTGCCCTTCTTTTAGCTATTATAGAGGCTTTATGGAAGAAAAGCAGGTCGAAGATCATCCAGACAACCTTCTTAACTATCATACCGAGAGAATCGATTTAAAAATTCCAGAACTATCTATAGACTTTATGCCAGGAGAGCGTTTTGCGCTGGAATTAAATATGGATCAGCTTAAGGCTATAAATTATCAAAAGGGCTGTTATATAGGACAAGAGGTTACCGCAAGAACAACCTATAGAAGTACAGTGCGCAAAGGCATCTATAAAATAAGTTTTAAAAGCTTATATGAAGCTGAAAAAATTTTACCAGGAACAGAAATTTTTGTAGGTGAAGAACTTATAGGACAAGCAATGCAGCCTTTTGGTATTAATTCCCTTGCTATACTTTATAAAGAAAAAGTACAAGCAGTCGTTGAAAAAAACTTAAAATTGCAGTTGAATAGTGTAGAAGCCTTTATCGATTAATAAGCACAAATCATGCGAAATTCCTTATTCAAATCTCTTCTAGTATTATTGCAATTCTTTGGATTACTATTCTGCTCGGCTCATGCTGCAGAGAATACTATTGAACCTAACAACCAACATAGGATGGAGAACATGAATCAAAAGAAGAACCCTAAAATTATAATGCAACTTAAGTATGGCCCAGTCGAAATAGAATTATACCCAAACGAAGCTCCAAAACACGTTGAAAGGATTTTAATGCTTGCAAAGGAAGGCTTTTATAATGGCTTAAAATTCCACAGAGTAATAGATGGTTTTATGGTGCAAACTGGTGATCCAAAGGGCGATGGGACTGGTGGCAGCAATCAACCAAATCTACCTGCTGAATTTAATGCGATAAATCATACTCGCGGAATTGTTTCAATGGCTAGGTCCATTGACCCTAATAGCGCTAACAGCCAATTTTTCATAATGCTTGGAGATGCTAAATATCTTGATTATCAATATACTGCCTTTGGCAAGGTTATGAAAGGAATGGAGTTTATTGATATGATCAAAAAAGGAGATATTAAGCAAAATGGTAAAGTAGAAAATCCTGATATAATAGAAGG
>JAJIZL010043470.1:0-30632 GCA_023969395.1 Amblyomma maculatum
ACACCGATGTGTGGTAAAATGCTCTGCGTGAAAACAACCTGGGGCTTGCAGAACCTTTGCCATCGGTGAGTGAGAAAGAGCGCTGGGTTGGACGCAAAAATTAGTATAGCCACACTCCGAGTAGCCTCAAACGACCGCAATAATAATATGACGGTTAAAAGGCAGAAACGGGACTTAAGGTCCGAAATACGAGCCTCCAAGTCAGAACAGTGGTTGAGAATGACTGTGGAAGACCTAGCAGAGGCGTAGTGCACGTCGTTCTAAAATCAGCAAAGGATACAGCTTAATTTTTGGACAACCAGAAAAAAGAATGCAGGCAAATCGCGAACCAATCACAAATGGACTTTGTACAGAAGGAGCCGAGCCTTTCGACGCATTTCAAATTTCCTGTTAGTGAAGCGTATGAGCCTACGAAGTCCGCGCTCAACTTTCTGTGCAGTAGACTTGATGTGAGGCCTACAATTTATACTAGCACCATACGTAATGCCTAAATAGCGCATAGATTCCACTTGAGGGATCACATCTGACCGGTAGAGTTATGTTTCGAAGCCGCTCTCCACGCTGTCACCCGCCGTGCTCGTCCAGAGGGCAACGGTCTGTTCAGCTGCTGGCATTCCAAAGGGTTCTCCTCTCACCCGACGTGCTCGGTTGCGCTGACCGGCGGTCTGTTGAGTTGTACCTGCTGGGCACCTTGGAGTACTACCCGGAGTCGAACCAGGTTTACAACATCTTTATTGTACTGGTCTCTCCTCTCTTGAAATTACCCCTGACAGCTTGTTAAATAGACTCCCTAAACAAAGCCCCTATCATTGCGCCAATAGGGACGCAGTAAACTCTCTGGGCGGGGCCATTAGGCTCCACCACAGTTCCTCCTCACTCCCGTCATCCTGTACGCACAACATCACGCGTGCACATTCCAGAGTTCAAATCCACCGCCGTGGTCACGTACGTCCTTGCCGGACAGCCCGAGTCCCGTGGGAATCAGCTTCCTAGCCTCCGCGGCTCCTTTACACAAGAGCCCAGCGCGCGCGAGCACACAAACACACACCTCCACACACCGTGGATGATCTGCGGTTCGATTAGTGCTGCTGGCCTTGCCGACGCGGGACATCCGGAGTCGTCTTGCGGGCGGGGTTGCGTCGGCGACTTGAAATCCGCGCCAGCCAGGCGATCCGCGATCCAGGGTCACGGGAAATGAACGAAAAGTCACGCACCGCGCTCCGGCCCTCAAGTTCACGCCCCGCAGCTGCGCTCGCGACGAGCAGGCGCCAGTCCAGAAGCCGACGGTGTAGTATGTCGCGTTGATGAGCACAACAGGTAGATTAACGAAACATTTCTTCCACAACTCGGCCTCGGTAACTTCCTGTACATCGTCAACTTCGATACCTGAATCTGATGTACACTTTAGTCAATTCTCCTTGCTTTTCTTCGCTATGTAATTATATTGCATTTTCAAAACCTTCATCTACAAGGAGCGACAACTTCCTAAATACTTCTCTCTTTTTCGTGCGGGCTAACGTTTCTAAATCCAGTTTTTTTCCTCATCCAGTGAAGCCTGGCATTTGTTACCAGGCAACATTCATTACACGCCGTTAGACGAATTCTTGGAAGGCTGTTGATTGTATTGTATATTTACTTCTTTTGTTTCTGTGTTTTGTACTGTACCCGACTCCTGCAAAAGCCTCGGCGAGGCTGCAGTGTGTAAAAATAAATAAATAAACGAAATTGTCAAAACGCTTTGCGAAAAGCAAAACTTTCAGCATAGACCTCTTACTCTTCTGTTGGTTACGGCGAGCAGGTCTCAAGTGGTGAGCCTAAAGCAAATGCGAAAATGAAAAGTATATTGAGCATCTCTAGTCTATTTTCCTGGCGGCAACCCGGCAAACCACTAACAGCTCAAAGCGCATATAGAAAGATGAACAAGAAGAGTTCTCAACATCGGTGCTCAGACGGAGACATTTTGAACCGGTCGTCTTGACATTCGTGCTCTCTGCAAGCACCACGTACTTTCTGCAAAACATATTCATGCAGAAAACCCTTCTGACAAAGAGAAGGCAATCAGTCAACACTAGCTCTTTTTGATAAACATTTTATTACACAGCTTTTAGGCACCCACTCAGCATACAACACAAAGTCCTAGCAAGAGAAGTACAAAAGGTGAATAAGCAAGAAGGCACAGACTAATATGTGAGCACTGCATCAATTCAAAGTGAATACAAAGGGGCCTGCTGCAAAAGTGATGGCCAATATAGAAAATACGCAGATATATGTCGAAATTTCATTGCAGAAATACATAGGAACAGTAATTAGCAGCAACAGCGGGTCTATAGACACTTCAGGATGGCAACCCCTCATACATTCCTGGATTATTTCTGCTTGTGTGCAATTTGCATAAATTATGGCCTCAAATGCCAGAACATCATCCTACCATCCAATTTTCTGCCGCTCTCTGCTACGCTTTCCCTCCCTGGGTGTCAATTCAGTTACCCTAAGCGACCATCGGTTATCCTCTTTTTGCCCTGCACGCCTTGCCTATTACCACTTCTTTATATCGTCGAGAGCGTCATTAACTCCAGTTACTTCTAATAATCCTCTCCACTCTTCCCACTTAATCATTTTAAACCTACGATTTTGCGTTCCACAGCGCTCGGTGTCGCGTCAAATTAAGCAAACTCATTTTTAGCCTCCACGTTTCAGGGCGGTAGGTGAGTGCCAGTAAGATGCAATCGCTATATACTTTACTGTGCTGGTCCTATTCTGCGAGCACAACCAAAATGCGTTTCGGCCTTATTTCCCTCTTGTAGTGGTTTCCTTTTCGTGGTCCTGATGTCTAGTTACTACCTCTTCTAAGTAAACATGTTCGACTACAATTATAGTTCTTCACTACCTATGACTGATATTTTCTTCGGTCAGTTTGGAACCTCATCTTAGTCTTGTGCATAACCTGTTATTCATTCGCTTCTGCTTTTACTGATTACGCTATAATGCAATGTTATAACTCGATATTTCATATTATTTCCTTCAATTACTTCGGAAGGCAATTAATCAGCTAATCGCAGATTACTGAGGTATTCTATACATCAACCGTTATCCCAAACTGGCCTGTTTCCAAATTTCTGAACTTTTCCTGTAATATATATGTGAATAGCACTAGAGAGACTGTATTTTCGTGCCCAACACCTTTCGTAGTAGGAAAGTTAGTATTTTCTTTATGTACAACTATGGTTCCTAATTAGCCAATACAGACATATGGCTCAGTCTGCACCTTAATAGCGCAATACATGTATGACTGCTGAGGTTTCAACCGCTTAGTGTGCAGGTACAATAAACTCAAGATACAAGCTTCTCATCAACATTTATGACATAACTGCACATCTAGTAGATTCTAAAGCCAATCTAATTGAAATTCCTGCAATGTTATATCCATAAAAAATATAATGCAATTTTGAGACCGAAAATCTCGCTCGCATGTAAAATTCATCGTACACACGAATGTTAGCATAACAGTGCAAACAAACGCTACGACAGTAGTAGAGAAGGAGCTGTAATTACTGGGATACAAACTTCTTGCATCAAATGAGCACTTCACACATGCAAATTCAAAGATAAATGTAATTAAAGTTACTGCATTTTTTATAGTACTCCGTGAAATCACACAACGTGCTGACATAAAAATTATCAGATTTGCTTTTTTCCTCAAAACTTCGAGACACACACGAGAGCTCGCATTAAGCGCGAGTATCAGCTAATAATACAGATCTGCAGCATTCATCAGGTTACAATGTACTTGCTCATGCAATATTAAGGGCGAAAGCCATTCAGCTCTCGTCGTCCGCAGGAGCTACCGGCAGAGGCTGTTGGCAGAGGGTGTCACGCTATCGAGAGCGAGAGTTCAAAATGAATTAATAAACCCTGTCTCCACCGGGAATCGAAACTCTATCCCTTGGATCCCCAGCCGAGTTCTTTACTACTGCGCCACGCCCCGGATTGTGAAACGCTCTTCATAATTCCCCTTGGTTGATTTATAGGATGGTGGTGGTGACAAACGTTTATTCATTTAAAAGGGGTGGATGTATGCATGGGCCGGATCTTTGACTATCAGCCCTTACAGATACTGGGTGGGGTCCCTAGTACGGGACCCCAGTGGCGTAGGCCGCTGCCCGGGCGCGCTCGACCAAGGCCTTTTGGGCCTGCAGGTCATAGCAGCCGAGCAGGGTCGCCCCCAGTCCTCCCGAGTGGGCTTGTGGTGAGGAGGAATAGCTGGGTTGGATGGGGAAGCCCACACCATGTGGTAGATGTCCGAAGACTCCTCCGCAGAGTGCGGACAACTGCCCGTGAAGGAGGGATTAAAATGTTTTAGTGCTGCCGGGCAGAGCAGAGTGTTGGTATACAGACGGAGAAGCCGCTCCTCCGTCTTAGATAGACCTTTACTCGGGCGAGTTTAAAGGCTATTGATTGATTGATTTATAGGAAGAGAAAGGTGCGGTAACTGCCTCACTTCTTTTCTGTGGACACCTCAACCGCGCCGTAAGGGAAGGGAGGAAGGTGGGAGTGAAATTGGACGATACCGAAATTCCGCGAGTGACAGATACTGCACCTTCCTTTCCTGTAAACGAATTATAGAACGCTGGTGAACTCTGATACGTTCAATAAAATAATGGTTGTATTCGACGAGGGGCGCGCCATGTACCTCACGACAGGTCATGACGCCACCAGGCGATTTATGCATATACGAAGCTAACTTTTAATTGCCAATTCCTCGAACGCCGCACCACACTGCAAACAGAAGCAGACGCAGGTGTCTAGGAGGCGTTAGTACACCAGGCATCAGCGGTGTTTGAAATTGATTTTCAGGTATGGAAAAGGCGGAGTATCTATCGCAATTCTGTGCGAAGACATGTACCACGCCGTAAAGGAAGGGGATGCAACTGTGGCTGTTCCTGGCCTTACGCAGTTGGGACAGGTAGATCACCGCCGCTTGCTACGGGGGCTAGCCTGCCACCAAATTTTTATCCGTTGTTGGCCGTCATTGCACCCGCCACCACATAGGTGGGGCACAACGGGTGTTGCGGCGCACGTGTTTCTCTCCCTCTTATTTTTATTTCTTTACTATTTTCTTTTCTGTCCGCATGAGGCAGGGGAGGCGGCTCAGCTACAGAGCCAGTGGCAGGTCCGTGCAATTTCTTTTCCTTCTTCCTACAGCCACAACAACATGGAAGGGAGGAAGGTTGGAATGAAATGAAGAGAGGTAGATAGAGGTGTCGTATCGGAGGGCTGCGATGCAGTGCGCTCTAATGAATTTTGCCTCATCAGACTTTAGTGGTCCAAAGTACATTCTAGAATTTTTTTGGTACACAGCACGTCTGGGATTAGAAAGATCAGTGCAAACACACTTGCTGTGGCGGAAGCTTGGTGCTACAGTGGCGATGACAATTAACGACGCGCGAGTCCTGAAAGAAGCTGAGGACCGGAGTACACCGTAGGAAGTCATGGCGCATATCAAGCTACCATACCCCGATGAAAGACTAAGTACAGACCATACCTTACCAAGTTTGAAGTGTACTTTGAAGCAGACCCTCTAGCGGATTTAGAAAATATTGCATTACTTGTTGCAGCGCACAAGCATGGTCCAGACGCAGCGCGTCTGTGCACTGGAATGACAGCAGCCTGAAGGCACGGTGAGCGAACAAAGCTTGCCTGCTAGCCTGGCAACGATTGCAGACCATACTGCTCCTACAATCAACCCATTCTACGGCTTAAACCCTGCGAAACTCTTACCCGGCATGACTTCTCCAGGTCAAGCTAGGCCTGGGCCAAGACAGGAGGAGTTAGCCGCAAGAAACCTCATACAAGGCCTAAGGCACTCTACGAGACTATGGAGAAAGAATTGTAGCGTATTCTGTTCAGCATATGCATTGCGTGCCGCTTATCAGGGCACATTATGTCGTTGATAGCGGCGGATACAATCGCCCTCTTCCCTCTCCGTTGTCTCACGTGAGACATGCCTATAAGAGCGAGGTTACTTCGTAAATAATGCGAGGTTCTGCTCTGCTGCTGACCGGCGTGGCTCCTGTTCTGAGGCGCGCCGCCAGAGCGGTGTTTTCAATACCACTGAAATGTAAGGGACATTTCGATGTAGCGGTTTTTTCCAGGAAGAAAAGGAATCTAGACTGGCAAGAAATTCTGCGCCAAGTAGCCGTTCACGCCGGTACAAACGGCTCTCTAATATGTATGACTCGAAGTAGATTTACAGAATTTTGGGTTAATGAAAATCTGCTTCAGTTGCTAGGCAAAGCTATAATGATGATTAAGTGAACAATCGCAAATTCCTGCAAATGCAGCGTACAAGTAAGCTCTGTATATGTAAAACTAATACTTCCAGGAATGAACTATCAGCCGTGGCAAATGTAACTATAAATTTGTAGGTAACACTGAACGCGTGTATATGACTGTTCAAGATAGCAAGTCGGCATTAATGTGAATAATGTGGTCGAAGCTGCAAACAAGATGATGCCATATCGGTTCCCGAAGTAAATAAACACTAATTTTTAAAACCTGCAGTGACGCGATACAGAGCGTGGTTTGTGGACAAAAACGATAATATTACGCATTCCAAGGGCGGAATGCTTCATATCCACAGTTTTAGTACTGGAGAGTATAGGCCTTCAAACGTAAACAATCTACTAATTCTTATGGTGTCATATATCTTGCCTAGCTCCGACTAACAAAACTATCAAAGGCATACCAGCCCATATGCTTCCAACCACCTCAAACGCAATAATTCTTGGACACATTTTATGCTCCACCTCTAAATGTATGATGCCATAGCGGTTCTTTCTTCCTGTTTTTGTACTTGGTATCCAAGAGCACTTGACTATTGATATTTATTTGACCTTCACAGCTCCGATGACCAACCAAGTTCGCACTTCCTTACATATTTCGGACGTATGTTGCCTGGTTAAGTCACTAAAATAAATGTAGTTCGGACCCATGACAGACATTCGAACTTGGCTTTTGAAGTTTAGCCTAACTGTGTGGAGAGTTAATAGGGGGATAAATACTTTTTCCCCGCTTAGTCGTGGCTGACAGTCCAAACCGCCGACCCCACCAAGTGATTGCGTGCGCTACCGAGCGCACGCTCACCACTGCGGGCCGTGCTCTTGGGAACAAAGGAATAACACGTGCTGACAACAAACAGGTATTTACAGCTGCGATAATAACAACGCCAGCTAGCAATAAATTCGCTAATGGATGCAGGTCGTCTGACTCACCAGCAAGGCTACAGGCGAATGCTCGGCCACGCTAGGGCAGGGGATAAACTCCGAGGCCGGACAAGACGGGCAAGCGGGATAAGTACCACGAGGCTTCACCTCGCCCGCGACAGCGAAGTGCCGCGAGGAGCCGTCCGCTTGGGTCCAGTTACCGATGACGAAAAATATAGTTGGCTTTGTCCGCGTGCGCGATGACAAGATGAGGGGTGGCGCTTGTGCTGCCGCGACGCTGGCGCCATCTCTCGATAGTTAATGGTAACCACCAATGCTGTGGCTACATATCACTCGCAAGAACATAGGGTTCCAGTGGTTCTTTCGTTCTCGTCTATATTTGCGTTAATTACCTAAGTCAGTCGAAAAGTGACCCGCCGAAGCCGCCGAAGCCACCGTTCAAGCTGGAGTGAACTACCTGATGTCGCCAACAAACCCGCTATAAAAGCAAAGATTTAGAGGAAGATGTTTGGCTTAACCGAGTGCAGCTCAGGCTAATTTTTTGTCTTATAATCAAATACGCCTTCCCTTTCCTAGAGATCCTAACTGCCTAATGGCGCTTCGTAACTGGTCGAACTTAAATACTATCAGCTTAGTTTTGCTGTCTGACTATATAAATTTAACAGTGTATATCAACTGAGTCTTGGCATAAAGTGTGTTCATGAACTATTTCTGTTCTTTTCGAAATGCTTTTGAATAGGAAACTTTTAATTATTGCGCAGAAATACGCGGCATAGTTTACGGGCAGTTATTTCGAGATGCGGCTCCATGTGTGCCACTGGCGACGAGAAATTTGACTGGATGGCTCTGGATCATTGGCTGCTCTCTTTTCAAAAAATCCTCGATCAGAGCTCAAGTATATCGAATGTTACTTCTGAGTGAAGCAGACACTAATAATAGATGACTGCTTTGGTCAACTTTTTGATACCTGGGAGGTCTAATCCCTCTTTAGCAAAGCTTTGAGTTAGCCTTGTTGTCCGTATCAAACTAGTACGAATCGCACGCAAACATATTTAAGGTGCAATCGCAAGCAACCATATTGAACGTATTTAAGGTGTGTTTCTTTTCAGAATATTACCATTCGGACTACGGTTGAGGCTTCACTTAACGGCTTGCGTGAGCAGACAACCGCCGTCGCAGACGGTAATTGGACCACACGTGTATTAGGAGCTCCAATGAGATAACCGCACACGACACAGCACAGCCAATGAAGTGTATGGCAAAGTAGAAGATAAATTGCTCTTTTTCCACATTGTCAAGTTTTCTGGGATGGACGATTGCTGCCCGGTGGCGAAACTTAGCAGCAAAGTCATGCTCAGCGATGGCCAGGAGGAGTCGCCGGTGTTGGTACCTGGGTTGGAAATGACACACAAGTCACTAAATCCAATAAAACGTGAAATATAAAACTGAGTACCAAAATTTCTAAGGAAAAAAAATTTATTGGCAGGCCAAATTAATGTTCTAAGGACAAATTAAATACGCACCTGCTACTTATGTCACAAGCAAATAGTGAAATTCTCTTTCGTCAATTGGCATGGCACATTATCTGCGGCCATGGTCCAATGTTACCATTTTAGAAAAGGAGCACGCTACAGAGAAATAAAACAACAAAGATTAAGTCATTAAGACGCTCGCCTCTGTAAATGGAATACCTTGTTTCGAAACTCACTCCGATGCCGCTTTTCGATAGAGGTGAATTAAAAGGTGTTTGTATGCTGTACAATGTGAGTTGACATTAAAAATCGCCATCTGATCGAAATTAACGAGATGCCTTCAATTGGACTAGAGGCCCAACGGGCCCTCGTGACACGCGCGCGGATAGCAGCTGCAGCGTCTGGAGTCCACGATGCGTATTTCCAAACCATATCCCCGTAGGGGTACTCCAGTATATGATGCGCTGGCACGTGGATGGATGGAATATAGGAGCGTCCCCTTTGAAACGGGGTGGTAGCAGTAGCTATCAG
This sequence comes from Amblyomma maculatum, assembly GCA_023969395.1. NCBI lineage: Eukaryota > Metazoa > Arthropoda > Arachnida > Ixodida > Ixodidae > Amblyomma > Amblyomma maculatum. The sequence continues at coordinate 9,227 of JAJIZL010043470.1, forward strand.
GCTCATTTTTCCATACTCTGTTTCTTTTCCATCGAATTTATCCAATTTTTACCTTCTGTATTTTTCACCTGTTGCTTAATGCTCTTTATTTCTCCGTACTTGTGACTAGCATAATTACTAGTCCTTTTCCTCCATTGTGAGTCAACGCTTTTTAGGTATAGTTATTTAAATACTTTAGCTGCCCATCTGTTACTGTCCAATTTCCTCAGGCGTTCCTCATATAATATTTTGCTCTGAGCTTCCCGTACTTCGAAAGATGCCCAGCCCATATCTCCCTGTACCGCCTCATTTGTAGTTTTGCCGCGGGCACCTAGTGCTAATCTTCCAACAGATCTCTGATTTATTTCTAATGTCGACTGTACCTCTGAGGTTAGGCACAAAACCGCATTTCCGTGGATGGATGGATGGATGGATGGATGGAACGGGGTGGTAGCAGTAGCTATCATGCTCATTTTTCTAACTATATCTTAATTATTGATTTAGAATGGTTAACTAAACCGTCATTCTATTTATTAAATTTTTGTTCGTACATTTTTGTTCCGTGATTCCTCTGAGCAGCCTTGTCACCTGGTGACAAATAGTGGCAATATTGTCAAAACGAACAAGATAGCTTTTAAAGTCCACTCTTTCCGTCGTTTCTGGGGCGCATTATAGATGGTGGTCAGGTTGTTGATACTGTGAGCCTTCTGTGGACCTTCTTTCATTTGTACATGCCATGATCTTCTTCTTTCATTTGTACTAACCATCATCATCGTCCCGCGGCGTCGGCTCCGGCGCGCGCCGGGGTTCGTTATCGGATTAAAACGCTAGACAAGGCTTCGCTGTCCTTGCCGTCACGACCTCGCCGTCTTGACCAAGCCTTCTTTTACAAGTGGTGGAGGTGAAATTTGATCCCCTTGCTGCCTTGGGCCCTGCCTCTCGCTGGAGCTACGTTCCGGTCGCCGTTTGGCAACTGCCACCATCGCTATGTCTACCGACAGTACCCACGAACAGGCCGGACCCTCTACCTCGGCTGCACCACCCCCTCCGACTGTGCCCACACGACAGCGCGACCCGCCGCTGTTCGCTGGTCGTCGCGATGAAGACGTCGATGACTGGCTTGACACCTATGAACGCTGCAGTGCCTACAACCGGTGGGACGATGCTCTGAAATTTCTCAACATCTCTTTCTACCTTATTGAGGTCGCCAGGACTTGGTTCATCAACCGCGAGCCCCACACAACTAACTGGACCACCTTCAAACAGCAGTTTCGACAGTACTTCGCCGACCCGGCAGTTCGGACTGAGATCGCGAAGACCAAGCTCGCTTCACGCCTTCAAGGTCCTGATGAGTCATGACATTTGCTCGTGCCTTCACTAGGAGGTTGATGTCCAAACCCTTGAAGGAGTGGATGAATTTGTGGATGGCTTTATTGTTTTGTAATTTCATTGTTTCCTGATCGATTAATGCTCTTACAAGATTCCAGGTTCTAGCTGTGCCAAGGGTTCATTTAGGTGTGTCTCTGAATTTTTTCAATTTCGTTTCGCGAGTTGCATCGCGTACTCTTTAGCTTTTGCGTACATTGTGCTATCTTTAGATATACTTTTCTGTTGTGTTTTTGCTTCCGTCATCTCGTGGTTAGACTGTCTCACTTCCCGTAATAAGAGAAGGTGCACGTCTACTTCGAGCGTTGTTGTTTGTATAACACTTTTTGTTTGCATTTTTATCACGTTTTCCTTGGGATGCCGCTCCATTCTTCCAGTTATTAGATGCCTCCTTCACGTTTCTTGCAAGCCCGCAAAACGCGTTCCAGTCTGTGAGTTTTGCTTATCCAATCTAGCGTCCTATTCTGTCCGGTGCTATTCTTGTCCTGAAGGCCACAGATTAGGTTTCACATCATGCTTTTTCCACTGTGTATCCCTGCTCTTCCTTACCAACGTGGGGTCGGTGCATATGTCCATGGTCACGCTATTCCTGATTCTCTTTGGAGTTGCGTGATCTCTGATTTGACTTCAGCCACAATATTTTGCGACCTTCTCTATGTTCTCCTCTCGATATTATGTTTTTGGTAACCCCAACTCGTGTCCTTGGTGTTGTAAAAGAAGGCTAGGTCGAGACGGCAAGGACAGCGAAGCCTTGTCTAGCGTTTTAATCCGATCGCGAACCCAGGCGCGCGCCGGAGCCGGCGCCGTGGGACGATGATTATGGTATGTACAAATGAAAGAAGGTCCACAGAAGGCTCACACAATCTGCCCGGGGGGTCGGAAGCGACCAGCCTGGCCGCTCCTAATTAACCGATGTACCGCGGCGCACAAACGGTTTCAAGCGAGAAACATGAACAATTTCAGTTCCACGGTGGCGTCGGTCGGCCAGGGGATCAACAGGCGTGACTTTGTAGTTAACTGGGGAAGTTTAGCTGATGATCTCGTAGGGACCAAGGTAGCGGTGATGGAATTTGTCACTAAGGCCAGGGGTGCGCAGTGATGTATAAAGCAGTACTTCGTAACCGGGACGATAAGAAACCACGCGATGCGTAGAATCGTAGCGACTCTTGCGGTCTTCCTGACACGCTGCTGTGTTGAGGCGGGCAAGATGACGGCATCTGGCCACACGAGATAAGAACTGGTTACGGCGCTCGACTACTGTTCTCAAGAACGCGGGATCGAATCCCGGCCTCGGCGGCAGCTTTTCGTTGGAGGCGAAAAGCAATGCTCCCGTGTGCTGTGCGATGTCAGTGCACGCTAAAAAACCCCAGGTGATCGAAATTTCCGGAGTCCTCCACTACGGCGTCTCTCATAGCCTGAGTTGCTTTGGGACGTTAAACCCCACAAACCAACCGAGATAAGAACTGGGTAGGTACTGATGTGGAGTAGTCGGACGTAGAGAAGAAGGAAGCGTCGAGAATTGTAGTGTGAGGACGGCCATAAACGAGGAAAAATGGAGAATAACCGGTACTCCGCTGTACTGCTGTGTTATAGGCGAAAGTGACGAATGGTATAATAGTGTTCCAATTTTGATGATCCGGTGTGATGTACATGAAGGTCATATCCGATAAGGTGCGGTGAAATCGCTCAGTCAGCCCGTTAGTCTGGGGATGGTTGCTTGTGGTTGTCTTATGAAGGGTGGATGACGCGTGAAGAACTTCAGCAACGACTGCCGATAAGAAGGCCGTCCCGCGGTCACTTAGGAGCACCCGAGGAGCGCCATGACGCAATACAATTGATCGCAAAAAGAAATTTGCTACTTCTTGAGCGGACCCGGTCGGTACAGGTGCTGTCTCAGCATAGCGTGTAAGGTGGTCGACAGCTGTTATAATCCAATGGTTACCCCCATCGGAGAGAGGTAGGGGACCATATCAGTCAATGCCGACTACGTCGAATGGCGTGGCGGGACAGGGAACAGGTTGTAGAAGGCCAGCGGGCGAAGACGTCGGCCGTTTGCGACGTTGGCACAGAGGGCAGGATGCGACGTATTTGGCAACGCAGGAAAATAGGCCAGGCCAAAAGAATCGTTTTTTCACTCGGTCGTAGGTTTTGTCAACACCAAGGTGACCTGCAGTAGCGTCATCGTGGAGAGCCGCCAGTATACGTGGACGAAGCACACGCGGCACGACTGGGATCCAGCGAGTTCCATCAGGGCAATACACGAAGCGGAGTAGGATGCCATCTTCGAGCTTAAAATTGCGAAGTTGTCGGCGAAGCCGAGCATTGGGTGGGCCCGAAGCACCAATAAGGCGGTCGAGATGGGTCGGCAGTAGGCATCGGCTAATTGCTGTGAGCGGAGAGCGTGTTTGTTTTCAAAGTCATCAAATGAAACTGTTGTGATATACGTCGGAGAAAGAGATGGTCGGCTGTGGTCATAGGTGGAAATGCATTGGGAAGAAAAACAGCAAGCCGATTCCGAAAGTGGACAGCGAGATAGAGCGTCGGCGTCTTGATGTTGGCGACCCGATTTATAAGTGACGTCGAAATTGTATTCTTGCAGGCGTAGAATCCAACGGCCAAGTCGGCCTGTCAAATTTTTGAGCGAAGACAACCAGCAAAGAGCATGGTGATCGGTCACAACTGTAAAATGCCGGCCATATAGGTAAGGGCGAAATTTTTGGACAGCCCAGACGACGGCAAGGCACTCCTGCTCGGTAATGGTGCAGTTTTTCTCAGCTGGAGTCATAGTCCGACTGGCGAAGGCAATCACTTTCTCACGCGAAGTTGCATCGCGCTGCAGGAGTACAGCTCCAAGACCGAGACCACTAGCATCAGTGTGCAGGATGGTTGGAGCGCTGTCACTGGTGTGGCCAAGAACAGGGTCTGATGTGAGGGCGTGCTTCAGATTATTAAAAGCGGCTTCGCACTGTTCAGTCCACACGAAAGTGCTGCGTGCTTTAAGTAGTTCACGAAGTGGAGCAGCAATACTTGCAAAATGCCTTATAAAACGCCGGGAATAAGACGCCAGGCCGAGAAAACTGCGCAATTTTGTAATCCGTTGTGGACGAGCAAAGTTCAAGACCGCGATGATTTTTTCAGGGTCTGGACGAATGTCGTCATGGCTGACTAGATGTCCCAATATTTTAATTTCCTTCTGTGCAAAGTGGCACTTCTTGGTGTTGAGCTGAAGGCCCGCTGAAGCGAGACACGTGAGGACCTCATTCAGGCGCGTAAGATGGTCGTTAAAAGTTGACGACAAGATGACATTGTCATCCAAGTAACATAAACAGGATCTCCATTTTAGGCCACGAAGCACAGTATCGATCATCCTTTCAAATGTCGCTGGTGCGTTACAAAGTCCGAAAGGCATAACATTAAATTCGTAAAGGCCATCGGGAGTTGAGAAAGCGGTTTTTTCTTTATCGTCCTCGTGCATAGGTATTTGCCAATAACCTGAGCGGAGGTCCAAAGTCGAGAAATATTCGGCGCCTTGGAGAGAGTCAAGGGCGTCATCAATTCTTGGCATTGGGTATACATCTTTGCGGGTAATTTTATTGAGTGCCCGGTAATCAACACAAAAGCGTACCGAGCCGTCCTTTTTTTTTAGCTAACACTACTGGGGAGGACCATGGGCTTGTCGAGGGACGAATAATATTGCGATGGAGCATGTCATTTACATTTTCTTCAATTACTTTTCGTTCAGAGAGGGAAACCCGATAAGGCCGTCGGCGAACGATAGAGTTACCTTCAGTAATGATGCGATGGTGCGCAACACAAGTCCGTCCCAGTGGTGGGGAAGTGGCATCAAAAATGGCTTGGTGGTGTCGAAGAAATCTCAGCAGTTCTTGGCGTTGGTTCGGCGTGAGGTTAGGATTAATAGTCTTTGTGAGAACAGGAAGAGAGACGTCTGGCGAAACACGGCGCTGAGGCAGAGGGGCGGTGAGCACCATCAAGGACAAAGGTTGAACATCCACCATGCAGGGGAGAGAAGTTCTTTTTGGGAGCACGAGGGATTCACGTGAAGTGTTAGTGGCCGCTACTGTCGCTGAGCCGTTGCAGAACCTCACAAGACTTGACGGGAAGGCGATACCGCGTGCAAGATGACGATGAGATGGTGCGATGAGTACGTCCCCATCAGTGATGTGGTCAGAAACAACGGTAAGCAGTTTTTCGCACTGAGGAGGCAAAACAGTATCAGCGGCGGCAACTAGGGGATGATGTCGTTCAGAAACTTCAGATGAAAAATCGCTGTCTGTCATATGGATAACTCGGTCGCCACAAGAAATTAACGCCGAAGCGGTTGACAAAAAATCCCATCCTAAAACCATCAGATGCGCACATGGTGAGAGCACAGCAAACTGCACATGATAGCGGACGCCGTCAATAACAATTCGTACGGTGCACGTTGCTAAAGGGCGCAAAGGGACGTCATTGGCTCCACGGAGTTCAGGCCCATCATATAGTGTCGTCACTTTTCGCAAACGGTAGCACAAATAAGCGTGAATGACAGAAACTGCAGCTCCTGTATAAATCAATGCTTCGACCGGTAATGCTTCAGCGAAAACAGAAATCACATTATACGGGCGATCTGGAGGACTTTTGGTAAGTTCGCAGAGTGCAGTTTGACATCCGGAAACTGCAACGCTTAGTTTTCCGGATGGCGGACAGGGATAGTTGTTGCGGGTCGGAGAGGGGAAACTGAGCGACGGTATGGGGATAGGGACCGACGTCGGGATGCATGGGTTCCACGAGGCTTAGACGAGGATTCTGGAGGTGGGGATGACCTTCGAGGTGGGCTTGGAGTAAACCGGCGTTGATAATATGACGTTGGAGGGATGTCACTTTCAAAGGTATCGTAACCACGGCGCTCGTTCTAGAGGCGGCGACGACAGACGCGAGATATATGTCCTCTACTGCCACAGTAATAGCAAATTGGTCGGGAGGGGCGCCAAGGTGCGTAATAGGGTGGTGCAGGTTGAGTCGTCGTTATTGCATTGAAGTGATTGTAGTTTGGTGCCGGTCGAGGCGGGGGAACTAAAGGAGGGGGGGATGCTGCGACGTACGCGTAAGTCGGTACTGAGCGGGGTGCCGGAGGACCAGATGTTATAGGTTCGGTGATTGTTGCCAGCTCTTCTTTGATGATGCTGCGAAGACCAGCGTTATTAGATGTTGCGGAAGAGTGTTCGCACCCGTGTCGACAGACAGGCTTGAGCGGCTGGAGCTCCTCGCGGATTATGGCTCGAATCAGTGCCCGCAGGTCGAGATCAGCATAGGTCGGGCCAGTAGCGTTGGCGGGCTGCCATCGGGAGGACTGCAGCTGGTCGGTGCGTTGGCAGGTCGTAACAATGGAATCAATAGTTGAAGGATTCTGAGCAACTAGGATGTTATACGCCGTAGAATTGATTCCTTTCAAGACGTGGTGTACTCGTTCATGTTCCGCCATGGTGGGACTAATACGCAGGCAGAGTGCAAGTATGGCCTCTATGTAAGACGCATATGACTCATCAGGACCTTGACGGCGTGAAGCGAGCTTTGTCTTCGCGATCTCAGTCCGAACTGCCGGGTCGGCGAAGTACTCTCGGAACTGCTCTTTGAAGGTGGTCCAGTTAGTTGTGTGGGGCTCGCGGTTGATGAACCAAGTCCTGGCGACCTCAATAAGGTAGAACGAGATGTTGAGAAATTTCAGAGCATCGTCCCACCGGTTGTAGGCACTGCAGCGTTCGTAGGTGTCAAGCCAGTCATCGACGTCTTCATCGCGACGACCAGCGAACAGCTGCGTGTCGCGCTGTCGTGTGGGCACAGTCGGAGGGGGTGGTGCAGCCGAGGTAGAGGGTCCGGCTTGTTCGTGGGTACTGTCGGTAGACATAGCGATGGTGGCAGTTGCCAAACGGCGACCGGAACGTAGCTCCAGTGAGAGGCAGGGCCCAAGGCCGCAAAAGGATCAAATTTTGCCTCCACCACTTGTAAAAGAAGGCTAGGTCGAGACGGCGAGGTCGTGACGGCAAGGACAGCCAAGCCTTGTCTAGCGTTTTAATCCGATCACGAACCCAGGCGCGCGCCGGAGCCGGTGCCGCGGGACGATGATGATGGTATGTACAAATGAAAGAAGAAGATCATGGCATGTACATCCACAGAAGGTTCACAATATATATATATATAAATTCTACAGACTTCCGAACTTCATTCGTTCTGCTAACTTTCTGCTGCCTCTATACATTCTACGTTTCGCTTGAGGCAAAGACAGTGAGGATTGGGAGCATCGGGTATCCCATTCGCACTACATGCCTATACCATAGTACCATTTTTAAGTTCAACTAGAAAGGTAATAATTCGTGTTCATTCTCTGATTCAAGCTGGACGTTCCCGGTCTCTTCAATGTATTATTTATTATCAGTTTCAGTTACGTAGCGTTATTTTGAATTTCATTTCAACCTGTTTTTTAGCCTCCACGTTACTGACTCATAGGAAGGGACCGAGATTATGCACATTTCATGTACATTGCCGTTGTATGATTATGGTATTGGGCTATTCTGTGTGTCGCAATACCGAATGCGCTCCAAGCCATTCTGATTCTCCTGCCGAAGCATATTTTGTGATCAGAATAAGCAGCTATTACGTGTACTAAGAAGAAGCATTCGCATAATGCTTTCGGCGCCTTATGACCAATCTCGAGCTGGTATTGCCTTGCTCGTGAAACGTTTTAGTTCCTGTGATTAAAGAACGCGAGCCAGCGACGATGGTGAACGCCAGCCCCAGTTGGTCAGCAGCCCGAGTTCTGTCCGCCGCAAGTGGCAGCCGCCTCGCAATCATGGCGGGCATGTGCCTTTTGGGCCCCAGTGACAAGACCCCGAGGAGGAAGGCGTCGCAGTTTTTTGTAGCCTCTTCAGTAGAGGTGGAATTTGGAGGAAAGTGGGGGCTATTTTGACCTATCCATACAATAAGACATGAAGAGCAACGACTCTCAGCACAGTGCGGGAATTGAGGTTGCAGTATGCGCAGGACACCAGAAAGTGTTGATCTGCAGCTGTTGCACGACGCATTCGCGGGCCTCTAAAAACCCCTTAGCCGGAGGTAGGTACCGTATGTGCCGAGCATTGCCGTCGTCAATACTTTTGCGTAACCGCGGCAGTGGTCTGCCGAATTACTTATAGTGATGTTGAAAATTTGGTGGCAGAATTATTTCAGGCGCACCTTACTGGTTTGACTTGATAGGTTATTAGATTTTATGCAGTTATCCCCATGCGTTACTAGCAAAGCGATGGAGCCTACGAATATCGAGTTATGGCGAACTTCTGCATTAGGTCTCGCCTTTACCTGTTCCCGATCCAGTTGTCTGAATTATTTCACTACAGACAATGAATAGTCGGGCAGACATGGTATCTCCTTTCCTAACACCATTATTTATTGTGATTCTATTATTAAGGTGCTAGCCTTCCTTGTCTGTGTTTGAGATTTCGTTTCATCAGAAAGCGGACGCGAAATAAGAACAACAAAAGGCCTGTATGGAGGAACAGGGTGAAGCAATGGTGCGAAATACCACTTTCTGTCGATGTATAATGACCAGTTATCAATTACAGGCAGAATCACCAATTCAGCTTTAGATATCTACGGATCTCGACATGGCGTGGTTACGTTCAAAAGCTCTAGTGACGTCAATATAGAGCGGAAGTCGTCAATGTTGGGCTAAAAGAAGCCAAAGCAAGACAAATGAGGGGTTAGAACAGACTAAAAAGTGAGTATTAACACGAATGAATGAAAATTATAATTAAGACAGAATGCTGTGCGATGTCAGTGCACGTTAAAGAACCCCAGGTGGTCGAAATTTCCGGAGTCCTCCACTACGGCGTCTCTCATAGCCTGAGTTGCTTTGGGACGTTAAACCCCACAAACCAACCAACCAACCAACCAGAATGCTGAAAAATAGGTAAAACATTGTGTGCGGTTATGGTGCCGCCATAGAAGCGCAGCTTCCATAGAGCCCACCGCCGCTAATGTCAGGGCGCATTTTATCACCAATACGACTTAAAGGGACAGAACACTGGAATTTAGGTCTCGATATTTTTTTGCCGCAGTGGAAAGGTTGATGTCTAAAATGTTCGATTCCGTAACGATTTTGTTAGAAACGCTGTAGAAAATTTTTGCCGGGCATTTTTCGATCAATGCGTGCGCTCGTTTTTATGTAGTTCGATGCTGTAAACCATGAGCAGCAACCGCGATGACGACTGGTGGTCGACATAAAAAGACGTACCTAAAACAAATAAAACTTTCAATCGCTAGACAGTAATCAGATATTTGTTTGCGTAGAGTAACGTCCTTTTCAGCTTCACACTCAATGCTGCTACGGCACAATAACGCACGACCTCGTCGACGAAAGTTTGAGTGGGACCTGTCATTGCTTCATTCACGAAATTGCAAACACTGTGGTGCCATCTAAAGGCAAAACCTGAAAGCATACCTCTCGCGTTGCGAAAGCAGGGGTGGTTTTTATTTAAGGAGAGGGCGAAAAATATAATAAATTTTGGCAAGCACTCCTAGAAGAAAAGAGAACAATGTGCAGTTACAAAGCCAGCGATATTTTGCTTACATGTAGTCACGGGGGGGGGGGGGGGGCCACACTGAAAGTACTAGCGATTCTCCGCTAGACAGCGCCTCGGTTGTTTTTATGCGATTTTCAATGGTTAATTAAAATTGTAAAGCCTCTTTTCTTTTATATTGCAGTGCTCGATATGTACTGTATGAGGCAAGATCTTTTCATCTCCAGAATAATATCATGATATATTTTGGCCAGTGTTCTGTCCCTTTAAAGGGAAGGGGCATCGGTGTGATGACGTTGTCGGGAGCGAGCTGTGACGCTTTGGAAAGTCCCTAGAAATTTCACGCGTCTCACGTCCGCTTCATGCGTTTCCGGCTTGTGGCTATAAGAATACCACGCGATAAGAGAGAGAGAGAGAAATAACATTTATTGCACCCGTCAAAAGGCTGGTGAGGATCCGAGGCGAAGCTCTGTCCCAACCATGTCCTCGCCCTCAGCCGTCGACCTGGATCCCTTGGATCTTAGCAGCGGCCAGGGCAAGGCGGATGACTTCTCGTTGCCTGTTTTGGTCCTGCTTGAGAAGTAGTGCCTCCCAGGACTCATCTGTTCGGTCAGGTTCTCCAAATCTAGGACACGTCCATATCATATAGATCATGTCCGCTATGCCATCGCAACGTTTGCACCTGCGGCTAAAAATTTCCGGGTGCCACTTGCTGTAAAGCTGGGGTTTCGGGAATACTCCAGTCTGTAGCTTACGCCACATAACCTCCTCGCTTTTGGTGAGTTGCTTACACGCTTTTGGTAGTACTGATCTGCCTAATTTGTAATGATTTAGGATATATTGGTAGGTGTTAAGTTCATCGTCGAACTGCAGGGGCTCCTCATCGCGCAAGGGGTACGGGGTTGCGCATAAGTCGTCACTGGGATCCCGGAATGTAGCTAATCCTCGTGCCAGTACGTGCGCTTTCTCGTTCCCCCTCAACCCCTGGTGCGCCGGTGTCCGAATGAGCGCGACCTGCTCTGCCGGTGGTGAACCGCTGGCCAACACTCTTGCTGCTATGACCGAAATGCGGCCCGCGTCAAAGTTTCTAATCGCTGATTTTGAGTCTGTAACTATAATTTTGACCTGTTGTTGTGTTCAAGCTAGCGCGATAGCCACCTCTTCCGCCTCCGTTGTGGTCGAATTTCGGGTGCTGCAGCAAACTACCGAGCACCCGTCTTCTCTAGTTGCTACTGAAACACGTCCCCTACCGTTCGCGCATTGTGCGGCATCTGTATATATGACGTCCTGTCTTCCCTCAAAACGGGCTTGCAGCGCTGTTGCTGTATCACTCCTCCGGCTCTCATGGTAAACGGGGTGCATGCGTTTGGGGAGTAGAGGTATTTTTAATTTGCCCCTAACCTGTCTAGCTACATTTTCTGTACGTCTGGAGCATGCTTGCGGCTCATACCCCAGTTTTTCCAAAATGCTCCGACCAGTATGACTGCGCAACTGTCTTGAAGTCCTTGCAGCTTCAATGAGCTCTTCAAGGATATTGGAGACCCCTAGTCTCATAATCTTGTTTGTCGAAGTATTGGGTGGTGAACCTAGTGCCGTTTTTATCCCGTTACGAATGAGATCGTCAAATTTCTCCTTTTCTGCCTTGTGAAGCAGTAAATGCGGCGCCACGTAGAATATCCTACTGATTATAAACGACAGGACCAGCCTAAGGAGGTTAGCTGCTTTCATGCCCGCATGTTTGTTTGCGATCAGCTTCAGAAGTCTACAGGTTTCACTGGTGCTAGCGTCTAGCCTCTGTATCGTTTCCGTGTTCCTGCCGTTGGCCTGAATTCGTAATCCTAGAACTCTAATGGTTGCCACCGTTGGTATAACGTTACCGTTGACCCTGAGTGTTATTTCCGGGTTATCCTGCTTTATACGCCAACGATGGGGCGATCACATTGACGTGAGAACGAGCGCTTCCGATTTCTCGGCCGAACATCTGAGCCCGAGAGGTTCTAAGTATCTTTCTATAACTCCTACTGCACGCTGGAGTGCCTGTTCAATTTCACCGTCACTGCCCCTGCACATCCACAGAGTCAGGTATCTGCATATAATGTATGGTGTAGCCCTTGGATTTCCTCTAGTTTTGCGGGGAGACCAATAATGGCGATATCAAACAGCGTCGGAAACAACACCGATCCCTGTGGTGTGGCTTTGCTTCCCAGTCGGATACCTTCTACTGTGTGTCCCCCTATACTGATAGTGGCCGTTCTATCGCTGAGGAAGTCGCGTATGTAGTTGTACGTGCGAACTCCAACATCTAAGGCACTGAGATTTTGCAGAATATCCGAGTGCTTGACGCCATATTGCTCATCGAAAATCTGAATGATCACTGCAACGAACGCGTGCCAAGGAACGCTACGCGGCAGAAGCGACGATATACCTTAAAATCTCACACTTGTGGGTGAGTGTATGACAAATACTGCGCATTTCTGAAGAGAAGTCTGTGAGCTGCGCTATTTAACTTCACGTTAAAAATAGCCAGGTTGTCGAAATTACTTTCAAACCCTACGCGTTTCGAACGATCGTATGGGCTCCAGCTCACATGGGCCTCGAAGGCAATGAAATGGCTCACTCTCCGGGCAACCCCTTCAGAGCCTTATGAACGGATCTCGAACCCAATCCGGATCTCACTTTTCGAGAAATTGCTGAATTATTTCAATTTGACCATGCAATTTATACTAAGCCTTGTAAGGACATACAAAGGTGGAGGAACGCACACTGCTTCGCCTTTACAACGAAACGCTGCTGTGCCCGGCAGTTTTAAAACACTTTGATCCTGCCTGTACAGGAAAGTGCCCGCACTCTGCGGAGAAGTCTTCGGACATCTTCCACATGGTGTGGGCATGTCAGTCAACCCCGAACCTCACCCCCAAACCCAACCCCACCCGGGAGGATTGGGAGGCAGGCCTGCTCGCTTGCTCCGATCTGGCAAGCCAGAAGGCCCTGGTCCACAGAGCGCAGCGGTCGCCAATGGGCTCCTGTAATGAGGAGCCCACCTAGTGTTTGCATGAGGTTGCCCCGGCTACCTCAAGCTTCCTCCGAGTAAAATTTTTCACAGATGCACACACACACACCCTACACGTCGGCACCTCTGTCTCCCTTTCTGCTTTCGCTCCTACCTTCTTTGCCTCACGGCTTTGTTCAGGCGTCCAAGAAAAAACTGACAGATACTGCGCCTTCGTTTCTTGCAAAGTAATTTAATATAATTTAAATGAACAGTGTGCAAAGACTTAAATCAAATGAATGCGGACATTTCATATCAATGCAAAAGGAAGCATAACAAACTGTAAAATTCTAAGAAATGTATAAAAGGGGTAAGAAGATGTATACATTTACTTCGAATTAGATGAGGTATGCAAATCGGCTATACATTATTCTAAATATTTCTACACGTCTGGTTTTGTCAACCCCTAAGAGTCTGATTCCTCTGCACTACCGACACTGACTGTCGTCAGGATTAATTCCACTCTTCATTTAACAGCAGACCTCAGCGGGTACTTCAAGTATACTATAGGTTATGCGTACTCACCTGTGCGGATGTAATTCATGAATGGCGGCCACTTGGGCGATACTGCAGAGATTATCGCTTGGCACGAGTCCCAACTCCATTGCGGCGACCACTTCGTCATCGGTACAAGATGCTGAGAAGAACACGTGTGTTCCTTTACGCGCTTTCTCGTAACACCCTGATTCGTCTTCTGTCATAGCACTTGATGAAGGACAACTGTTTATAGTCTCTTTAATCGAGTGAAAGTAGTTTAACAGCTCCCCATTTGACTCTTGAGCAATCATAAAGAATGACATATCCTTAGAAATACAGGGAGCCTTGACGCATCTCTCCATGTAGGGTAGAAGGTCCTTAAAGCTCTTTATTGGACCGGACGTGGATGGAACAGATCGAATGGCGGTGATGCTTGTCTGCACGAAGCAACCCAGATACATCATAGATAGGCACCATAAAGCTGTAGACAGGCTACGGTAGGCGGAGGCATCCCGCGATGAGATGGCAGGGCTTCTCCCCAGGAACGTGCATACCAGATATAAAAACCCAGGCTGCGGTGCGTTTCTAGTTCTCTTGAAGACATAATTGCGTCGAATACGCAAGAAAAGGGCCACCATAATAGCAGAACCGAACAAAGATGGCAAAAACCAGACGAGCGATTGCCAGGAATCCAAGAACATTGTCGCAATAGTCGTTCTTCGGCTTGTAAAGAAACAAAGTCGTAGTGGAGAAAATTGCGCGTATTTAAAAATCTCTTCACGTTTTAGCAAGGTGATAGGAATCGGCATAATAGTAATATCCAATGATCTAGTGAATATGCCTGCAATGCCGTGGAGTTCGTCGAACCTATTGAACTCAAATGTGTTGTTCAATGCCCTGTAGGCGTCAAGTAAAGCCAATGCCTCGGTTGTTTTTTTTAAGTCTCCGAAGTTGTAACCTGACCACGGGATCGGGTTCACACATACCTGGTACTTGTACCCTCGTATGAACTTTCGCCCCGATGCAAGATGGTGACTAAAAAGCTTCAAAGCGGGAACTATCTCTCGATTTCCGCAGTTCCGAAACTGGTCTTCTGGGGCGTTGATACTCGTAGAGTTCACGCTTACAACAACGCAAAGTGCATAGGGAAATGCATGCAAAATGTCTTCGTGTTGTGACTCAGAAGCGATGCAAATGCGGAAAATGCGTTCACCGGTTATTTTCCCGATCCATTTCTTATCTGCCATGCTCATATTTAAGAAGAACGGTACAAACACAATCTTTTCTGTCGGTACGTAATCATTTCTGCTTTTAAATTTCTTGCATTTAGCAAAAGACAGCAAGAAAAACTCGCAATCAGTTCTTAAAGCATCGAGGCTGATAAATTTCACAGCAATGGGAAATTCGTTTACTCTTGCGAATATTCGTTGTTGATCAAGTGGAGAGTAGACTACTATCGGGCGAAATGAGTCGCCGTTTGACGCAGCCATGATGCTTTGTAGCATCGCTAGGCTATCGGCATCGCTTGGAGAAAACAGAGCAAACAAGAGCACTGTTTTTACGGCAATGAGAATGTTCGTTATTCTGACTGTTTGAAGCATCACCTTGAAAGATCGAGCCGTGCGCGGCTGAGATGACAAGGGTATTTTTCTTCTAGAAGACTTAACGTTGATAGACGACTTCAAGCTGCGAACACAACAGCTATAAAATTCATATACTCTTTCACACAAGACAAAAACTGAAGGCTGTAACTGCCTTTCTTGTGTGAAGATTTGTTTTATGGTATCGCAATGTGGGGCTCCTCTAAAAATGGTTCGCGTTGGCCTAGCGCATCTGAGCATTTGGAGGTCATGAGGGTGCGCGGGACTCGCGTCTCCGCCTCATATTATAATTTTCGACCTGGAGTGCCAGGCAAGCACATGCCCATCTCGTGAATCTGCCGCCTATCAACAGAGGTCTCGAAATAATTGCATACGATCTGGGCAAAGCAAGCCGTGTAATGGAGTACCTTTATTATTCTGAAAGTATAGACCACACGTTGAAAATTTCCACGCATATTCAACAAGGCGCCAGCTGAGAGTGCTTTTCCAGCCTGCCTGATGCTCATGTTTCTTTAGCAATGCACCTCGAATTTCCATCGTTGTCGGCGTATCTAAGGAAGATACAACTACGATGAATGCCAAAACAGGTTGTCATTTTTCTTCCAATTTGGCAGCTCTTATATTCTGGTCCGCCAGCCACAGAATAATGTGGCGTGCCTCTATCCCACCCGTAGTTGCACGCAAAGAACAATTCCTAAGAGGTTTTGCGAAGTATGTTTATTGCAGCCAGGTGTGCATGCTGCGCCATTGAAGATGCACGCAGGATATGCACTTCGAAGAGGACGGCTTGCCGGTGCCTTTTCTGTTGATGCAAATGAAAAATAGAATGCTGCTGTGCAATTGATATCAATTACACTGTTCTTTTTGTCTTCATCAGGCGCAAGGAATCTCAGGCATATGGAAACATTGTTATCTATATATAGACCCTCGTGCTCCAATGAAAAGCGCCTAACGGTAATGGTGACTAGAAGTTACAACTGTCGTCTCGCTAGCTTTTTATAATGCCTGTTTTCCATTTGCTTGACCGAATATATCCATATATATATATATATATATTGTAGTGAACTACACGAGGATATACGAAGACAAGGATGAAGTAGGCGAGAATACCACGAAGACGAGGATAAGGACGACAAAGTGCCGCTGCGCTGCTCGAGCTCGCTTGTGGAAGGCCTAGACTGGCTGTGCTCTTGTGTGGTCCTTTGTGCAACTTGGAGAGGGCTATTATCCCTGTTAAAGGACAGAAACACCCCCTTTCACTTGGTGGAGGTCAGGATTTCCTGCCGTCCTGGAGCTTCGAAGCCGCACACTCCCGACACAAGCAATGACCGACGCTACCACCCCCAGTCCAACCGGCCCCTCATCCGCTGTGTTTTGCGCTGGAGCTTTGCGCCAGCGTGATCCTCCTATCTTCAGCGGAACCGGCGACCACGACGTGGAAGATTGGCTGTCATCATATGAGCGGGTCAGTACGCACAACAAATGGGACGACGGTCTCAAATTAAATAACGTGATATTCTACCTGACGGACGTTGCCAACCTGTGGTTCCGCAACCACGAGGCCGATATCTCCTCGTGGTCTGCTTTCAAGACTACTTTTTCCGATATCTTCGGTAGGCCTGCAGTGCGCAAGCTGCGCGCTGAGCAACGCTTGCGCCACCGTGCACAGCTACCCGGCGAAAATTTTACGAGTTATATTGAAGATGTTGTAGATCTGTGCAAGCGCGTGGACGCTTCAATGACAGAACAGGCCAAGATTAGTCATATTTTACAAGGAATCGACGATGACGCGTGCCAGATGCTTCTGGCCAGAAACCCAGCAACCGTGGTCGACGTCATCAATGCATGCCAAAATTTTGAGGAACTACGCAAGCGCCGTAAAATCACTCGTTCTTCGCTCTCACACCAGGAGCCTCTTGCAGCTTTAACAGCTGACGCAGAACAGTCCCCCTTGCTGCAACAAATCAAGCAGTTCATTCGAGAAGAAGTTGCCCGTCAACTGTCCCTCGTTACCCATCGTCCTGACGCTTCCTCTTCTTTGGCGCCAAAGTTGCAGCAAGTCATCCGCGAACAAGTCGCAGAAGCACTTCCTACGCTTCCTGAAGCTCCTGCCGTCGCTCCTTTGACATACGTCGGAGCACCACTACAATATAGCCAACCGTCTGTCCCAGCCCCTTTGACCTACGCGGCAGTGGCTGCGCGGCCTCCGCCTGAGCCGTTACCACCCGTGCAGCCTGTCCTACGCCATGCACCACTTCCTCAAACGGCTCCGCTTAATCCTGCGACTCCGCGCTATTACAACCCGTGGCGTACTTCTGACAATCGCCCAATTTGTTACTACTGTGGTTGCCCTGGACACGTGGCCCGTCGGTGCCGTCGCCGCATGGCTTCGCGTCCCGAGCCTGCGTCTTCGGAGTACTCCCCACCGCTGCTTCGTTCTGCTCCGTCTTCTCCTGCATACGCCGCCGAACAGCGTTCGTACACGACCAATCGTTCTCCTTCTCCACGTCGCAGGTCACTGTCACCAATGCGCCGGCGACCACCCCCTGCTGATGAGGGAAACTAAGCTCCGCGGTTCCTGAGGCAAGAACTGCGTACTCTGCGAAAAGCTCAAGGCCTTATATTTCTCCCACGAACGTTATAATGATTTCTATCGATGGTCTGTCCGTATATGCGCTGGTCGATACGGGTGCTGCAGTGTCAGTGATTCATGAGCAACTCTGCCGACGATTACGAAAAGTTACGACGTCATTTAACGGTTTGTCACTCCGCACTGCCAGTGAAGAGAGAATTGCACCTTTAGCAGTATGTACAGCGCGTGTCGTCATTGAAGGTATTTTGTACAGTGTCGAGTTCGTCGTTTTGTCATCTTGTTCCCACGACGTGATCCTCGGATGGGACTTCTTGTCTAAACATAACGCCGTGATCGATTGCGCCCGAGCTGAAGTAGAATTTTCTGCACTGTGCGACGCACTGCCCGACGACAACCGTTCAGTGTGTCCTCAAAAGCTCACCATCGCTGAAGATGTCGACGTAGCACCAGAGGCTTGTGCCCTTGTGCCTCTTTTGTGTCCTGCTGTGTCAGACGTTAGTGTTTTATTTACGCCGTCTGCATCCTTCATCCACCGCAAGCACCTGCCGCTGCCATCTGCTGTTCTCGATGTTCACGGTGGCTTCACGAAGCTACTCATCTACAATCCGTCTCCGCACCCGATTACTCTGCTACGTGGGGAATCTCCGGGTTCTATTCAACCAGCCCACCTTCTCTCTGACCTGGACGCCTCCGAGACCTACCGCAGCAACTACATTGATGCTCTGCAGTCCGATCCGACGCCTGATTCGTTGCCAGACGACTTCTTCCGAACCGCCATCGATGACGCTCTTCCTTCCACCTACCGGACTCAGCTTGTGGACCTTTTACAGACATTTCGCTTCGCCTTCGACGCCGCCCACACACCTCTCGGCCGTACTTCCACAGTCGCGCATCACATTCAGACCGGCTCTAACTCGCCTTTTCGACAGCGCCCCTATCGTGTGTCAGCGGCAGAGCGTCGCGTGATCAATGAGCAAGTTGAGGACATGCTACAACGTGGTGTAATCCGTCCATCACAAAGCCCCTGGTCTTCACCAGTGGTGCTAGTGAAAAAGAAAGATGGCTCGTTTCGCTTTTGTATCGACTACTGGCGCCTCAACAAAATTACCCACAAGGACAATTATCCCCTTCCGCGTATAGACGACGCTCTTAATTGCCTCCAAGGTGCCGAGTACTTTTCATCTCTTGATTTACGTTCAGGTTACTGGCAAGTACCAATGGCCGCCTGTGACAGAGAGAAGACCGCATTTGTGACGCCGGATGGCCTCTATGAATTTAATGTGATGCCCTTCGGTCTGTGCAATGCGCCCGCCACATTCGAAAGGATGATGGATAACATCTTGCGGAAGTTCAAGTGGCACATCTGCCTCTGCTACTTGGACGACATTGTTGTCTTTTCCACCGACTTCGCTACGCACCTAGAGCGCTTGCGGCAAGTTTTGGTTTGCCTTACTGACGCCGGCCTGCAACTGAATCTCAAGAAGTGTCACTTCGGTGCCAGGGAGTTGACTATTTTGGGGCACATCGTCTCTAAGGAAGGTGTTCGCCCTGATCCGGCCAAGCTGCGCGCAGTGGCGGAGTTTCCTAAGCCGGTTTCACTCAAGCAACTTCGAAGCTTCATAGGTCTATGCTCCTATTTTCGGCGCTTCGTGCAGAATTTTGCTTCAATAATTGCACCCCTGACGAAACTACTCGGAGGAAACAATGACTTAACTGCGTGGTCGGTCGAGTGCGACGAAGCGTTCAACGCATTGCGCCGTCTTTTGACTTCGCCACCAATCCTTCGCCACTACGACCCGACAGCACCCACCGAGGCCCATACTGATGCGAGTGGCGTTGGCCTCGGAGCTGTCTTGGCACAACGGAAAAACGGTTTTCACGAATACGTCGTCGCGTACGCGAGTCGTGTCCTCTCTAAAGCCGAATGCAACTACTCAGTTACGGAAAAGGAGTGTTTGGCAATTGTGTGGGCATTGACGAAATTCCGACCCTACCTTTACGGTCGCCAGTTTGACGTCGTCACGGACCACCACGCGTTATGTTGGCTGTCCTCTCTTAAAGACCCGTCCGGCCGCCTCGCACGATGGGCTCTCCGCCTACAGGAATTTGACATCCGCGTTATATATCGCTCTGGCCGTAAACACATGGACGCCGACGCACTGTATCGTTCTCCCCTCTCCAACGAACCTGCTTGCTCTACGGCGGCTGATCCCGTCCTCTCCTCTCTAACCATCGCTGACATGCCTGCGGAGCAGCGCAAAGACCCGTGGCTCGCCTCTCTTATCGACGTCGTGTCCACTTCTAACGCTGCTGCACCTTCTCGGGCTTTACGCCGTCAAGCACCACACTTTGCCCTACGAGATGGTCTTCTCTACCGCCGCAATTATATGACTGATGGTCGACGATGGCTTCTCGTCATTCCTCGCCATTTACGACATGAAATTTGCGCCTCTTTCCATGCCGACCCTCAGTGTGCCCATCCTGGTGTCGTCAAGACGTTTCAAAGAATCTTTCAACGCTACTATTGGCGCGGCATGTACGGTTATATTCGCAAATACGTCCGCTCCTGCATCGCCTGTCAGCGCCGGAAGTCATCCACACCTCTTGCTTCTGGCCCCTTACAACCACTTCCATGCCCGGCCCGCCCTTTTGACCGCATTGGCGTTGACCTTTACGGGCCACTTCCCTGCACGGTTTCTGGGAACCAGTGGATTATCGTCGGCATCGACCACCTCACCCGGTATGCCGAGACCGCCGCTTTACCCGCCGCTACTGCCCGTGAAGTTTCCCTGTTCTTACTCCATCATTTTGTTCTTCGCCACGGCGCACCGCGAGAGCTGCTAAGTGACCGAGGACGCGTCTTCCTATCCAACGTCGTTGAAGCTCTACTGGCCGAATGTCGCGTCATACATCGGACCACAACGGCCTACCACCCTCAAACTAACGGGCTGACTGAGCGCTTCAATCGTACTCTCGGAAATATGCTGTCGATGTACGTTGCCGCCGATCAGACGAACTGGGACGCTGTTCTTCCTTTCGTGACATACGCTTACAACACCGCAACGCAGTCAACTACTGGATTTAGCCCTTTTTTCCTCCTTTATGGGCGTGAGGCGTCGTCCACGATGGACACTATTTTACCATATCGTCCTGACTCCTCCGAGTGTACTCTCCTTTCAGACGTTGCCAAACATGCGGAGGAATGTCGCCAGTTGGCCCGGTGTTTTACATCGGAATCTCAAGGCCGCCAAAAGCACCACCACGACAAAGATGAGACGCCACACGTTTTTCCTGCAGGATCCCTTGTTTGGCTTTGGGTTCCCGGCACCCCACCGGGACTTTCATAAAAATTTCGAACCGAGTATCACGGCCCCTACCGCATTATCCGTCAAACCTCCCCTGTGAATTACATCGTGGAGCCACTCACTACCTCTTCGGACATGCGTCATCGCGGCCGCGAAACTGTGCACGTGACCCGCCTTAAAACGTACTACGATCCGCTCCTCTTGCCCTCACCATAGGTCGCCAGGATGGCTCCACCTCGCCCCGGGGGAAATTGTAGTGAACTACACGAGGATATACGAAGACAAGGATGAAGTAGGCGAGAATACCACGAAGACGAGGATAAGGACGACAAAGTGCCGCTGCGCTGCTCGAGCTCGCTTGTGGAAGGCCTATACTGGCTGTGCTCTTGTGTGGTCCTTTGTGCAACTTGGAGAGGGCTATTATCCCTGTTAAAGGACAGAAA
>JAJIZL010043471.1:0-23661 GCA_023969395.1 Amblyomma maculatum
CCAGAGCAACATGCGGCAACCTAACTGGCGAGAGTGCATTTTAAAACTTTGGACAGTGCTTATACAATTACCTTCTTTTATTTATGTTATGGCCATTCTGCCGAGCTACAAGTTTCACTCAAGCAGAAATCATTGGGCCCGGTGTACTGCGAGTTTTAGGTGCTCCGGAGGGTCATTCGATGCAGTGGCTTAGTGGCCATAGCAATCATGTGCTCTTGCAGATATAAATAGACTGAATCCAAGCCTTGGCGGCCGCACGCTCTTGTTTTTTCAGATGTTAACATTTCCTGTCCTTCTACGATGCCTGCTCACTTAACATGCTTGTCTGTAATAAAGGCTATTTATGTTAGGCCATTTGATTACCAATCCATTTTTAAAAATTAACAGCCGCAAAATACGGCACAAAGCACAAGACAATGGGACAAAGTGAAATCCCGGAATCGTCCATGGTTTTGCTGCTTACAGGGCTGCGGGATCAAGCTGGAGCAGCACTCCTCGAAAGCGTCTGCGCAGCCTGCTCCCCGCACTCCGGGAATGTAGCGTCGAATGATCTGAGACCGAGTGATGCAGTCCCTGTTCGCCCTGTCTGGCTTCAGGCCCAAAGAACAACATTTATCCAGGAATGGGTCGCTGCTATTGCCCGCCCCTGTGGACAATTTCAGAAGGAGGACATAAATCAATCCGTGAAGTGAATCAGACAATAACGTCATCGGGTTGCGCATGCTAGACTGAGAGATGAACCGGCAGGCATACAGGGACATACACACACACATAAGAACACAGAAATAGGAACAAATTTAAAAATCAGCCGACTGGATGTTGAATAGAAGGGTAGTGTGATAGACGGATTTACCCACCAATAGACATGAACACTTTGAGAAGAAATCACAGACTCATAGGACCGACGACAGACATTTTGAGGGCACTCAGTGTCAGTCCCACTCTGAATCCCTGACCGTAATGGTATTATCTGAAGATCATCTGCGCATCTGTGGCGACAGCAGTCATTGTCAAGGCATTAATGAACCATATTACCACCTCTTGAACTACCTCGCACGATGAACACCAGACGTTACGCTGCGCGACAGTGTCATGCACTTTTTTGCTTTCATTTACGCACGCACCTTTACTCACCGACGCAGGATATAAAAATAGTAGAGCTAAGCAAATGCCTTCCGGGAGCAGAATTCAACAATCTAATCTGTGCTAGCCAGAAATGATAGCATGGTGCTCCTTCGCCAGTTCTATTTGAACATTTAAAAACAAAATATCACTAGCAATTGTCCTGACTTCCAAACGAAAGTGAAATATGTCGCGTGCTTCATCTGATCGTCATACTGTACGTTAACATCTCGAAAAAGCTTTAAAAACCAATAAATGATGCGTCAGGTGAGTCTTCACTGGGCGCAAGTTGCAGAGCGCCAGCCTGTGAAGGTGCCAGACGGAATGGGTGGGTAGAAATAAATAGTTAACACATCCTCTGCGGAACTTTTGTTGGGAAATGGAATTAAAGGCTTTCGTATCGCAAGTTATAAATACATTAGCTCGTCTCCGCCATTTGGTCGAGAGCAGGTTCTTGTTGGCTGATTTATGTACGCGTGGCTACTGCGCCGAGCTATCATCCATAACGCGGAAAGTAAAACGCTAGTAGACAAAGGGAGTGTATACAAAGTCCGCATTATCTCATAGTCTGCATTCAAATAATTAATTGTATAGAATAGTATGCAAAAAGTGGCTCTCGTAGCTGGTATGTGTTTTCAAAATTTTGGTTCCTGCCCTTCCTCCTTCATTGTAGATGACCGCAGAGACAGATTTACCATGACAGCTCCAGTTGGTCACGATTGCAGGTATAAAAGAAAAATTTAAATTAAGAGAGCAACAATTAAAGCAAAAAACCGAACTGCAAAGTCAAACTTTGAACTTTGTGCTAGCTATGTTCATTATCTAAGTGATTGTATATATGTTCTGGATTAGGACATCAGCGAAGTCGCAAAAGTTTATCTTACGTGTAAAAATATTTGCATGAACGTAAGTAAATATGCAAATTTATAAACTTTAGGCGGGCGACACGGCTTAGAGGAATATGTAGCGATGATAATGACTACCTAAACGAACTACATTCATTGAAAGTAACACTAAATCAGAGGAACTGTCCCGGTCACTCCCTTAATATGGCCCTCAAAAAGGCAAGCACATTCAACCACAATGATGTGATCACGAAACGACCAAATGCCAACACTGAACGTCAGCCTTCTTTTGTAACTAAATACTCCAATGCCCTTCCAAACATAAGTAATATTCGGCGGAAATACCATTATATGCTAACGTGTAATGAACGCCTGAAGAAAATATTCCTGGAGGCACCAAGGATAACATACAAACTTAAGGCAAACCTCAGAGATATTCTAGTACGTTCTAAACTCAACAAAAAGCATGCAATACAACCACATTCTTGCTCTCGACATAGATATAAGACGTGCAGTCATATACAAAAAGACACCACGGTTCAAAGTATTGCAAGCGATTTCACTTTTAACATAAACTCAGGCTTTAACTGCACATCTTTAAACGCTGTCTACATTCAAGAATTCTCCTTCTGTCATAAACAATACATCGGAGAGATAGAGCACCAATGAACATAAGGCTTAACGGCCATCGGGCACACACAGGCAAAGACCTTCTGAAAGCCGTTTCCCACCATTTCAATCAGAAAGACCATAAGTTCGATGAAATTAAATTATATATTCTGTAATCAGGCTTTAAATCTGCAAGGGACAGAAAATATAGAGGCATATCTAATTACTAAATTTAGGACATTCGAACCAGCAGGAATAAATATCTCTAAAGGGACGTTAGAATACCTTAAGTATATTCCCTATACATCATCTATTCAGGAAAGCAATCCCATATAATATTAATTGTACAGTTTATTCACAGCACATGTACATCTATTCCCCTCCGCAATAGCATAAGCTGCACATCTTTCTCCAAAGATATTTCCTCCTTATCGTTTGCTACTTCAGTTTGCCCTCGAACTCTTTTTTTTATATCAGTTGTGGATCACAGTGTGGTTATTATTCTGTTGCTTTTGTCCTTCTCACTCCACCCCCCCCCTTCTTCTCCTTTTCAGAAAGTGTTAAGAATTGTGCCCCTTGGATATATTCCTTATCAGGGCCCTTTCAAAAGCCTGTCTCTTTGTAATAAGGTGTATCTGCACCAAATCTGCTTAGGTGGTGACTAATCATCCACCCGGTATTGTTGTTATCCTGGTACTGCGGCTTTCATTTCTTTTGCAGGAAACTGGATCCCTGGTTCCAGGATGAGAAAAACATACTAAAGAAACATTTTTTTTTCACTCGATGACTTACTTTCTTCTCACCCATCCTCCCCCTGCACACTCCTTGGCCTACTTTCTTTTCGCCCACTTTTCCCCACCCCAACTTTTCTTCTTCGGAACCAAAAGCCCAGACGAACACATGTCCACTTGTCGAAACGTTGGCTCGATCTGCAAACTCAGGCGTCCCCCCTTTACTATTGTTCAATGCTCCTTCATACCTTTATAAAATTTAGTAACTCCTCGATTTTTGAGCTAATATTGTATATATAGGATCTTTTATGCACCCGTTTTGTACATTGTTTTCTCTGAATTTCTTTTTGTCTATTTCCCTCTGAAATGCGTTTACAGCCCTGGGAGTAGATACAAATAAAAAAATAGCGCCAATACCGCGCCTTCTACTGGGTATGGCCAAAAACTGTTTTTTAGGACCGCCTTCCGAAAATGGCATTTCGTAAGATTCAGAAATTTCAGCGTTGTGGTGTCACTGGTGTTTAAAAATTAGACAATGTTGCCACGAAGGCCGATCAAACTGGCCCATTGTGGACATCTGGTTTCTGCAAAAACATTTGCTATAAAAGGGGCTCTTTAAAGACGTTTGACAATTTGTCTTGAAAACAAGTTTTCTTCCATGTGCAATAGAATTCAGAGAATACAAAGCGTAAAGGAAGAGTTCATGTAATGGAGAACTTTGGTGTTTTCGCGGGCATTTCTTCTAAATTAAAGGTGTTTTCTGCAGGAAATGAAGCGCTTCTATCAATTCTGATTGGTGGCTAATGCTTCGAGTTTTTGCCTGTTAATTTTCTGGTTAACTGTCCAGGTACTCCTCAGTGTACGCAAACTGGTGTGTGTTATTTAACCTGTGCCGACTATTGGCGTACTGCGTACTAAAGCCAGTATCTTTTGAAACTTAAATTACTATTTAGTCTTCATTATTCACGACCATTCCTTGGAAATCACCGCCCTAGCTTTGACTCCCTTCTAATGACTGCTTCAGTGCCAGCATTATGTAGTCTCAGTCTGCGTTTCTTAAGTAGTTCCCTTGCAAGACTTACGCAAAGCTCGAAAAATTTAGAAAGTGCAAATTTTAGTTGCATTATTCGTTAGCTGTCACTGCACTGGACGTTCAAAACGAAGGTTCTGGTTTCTACTGGGACAACTCGCGCTGCGTGTTCACTGGAAATCACTTAGTTTCTTATCTTACTTCTAATGCACATATAACCACGAAACCTGAAAGGGATCTCCTAGATTAGGTTATTCATCCTGCAAAACCAGAATGGGAATCATCATCTATTCTGAAAAATCGAAACTTTTCTCCCGAATCCTTTTACAGGGAAGTGAGAATCATATGGACCGATAACCGAACCGCTGCTTGGCAACGCTTCGGCGCTATAATAGATGCCGCCAGTGACCGAGAAATGTTGCCTCTTTAAGCGCACAATCCCACATTAAAAGCTTCTTTTCAGCTGAGTACATCGATATAATTAGTGTTCATTAGAAGCAACAGCGGATAACAACAATTGTTGCACTATCGGTACACATACAGGAAGTTGCAGCAACGTCAGACGAGTTACGAGTTCGGGGCATTGCCGCAATTACCCTTCGTTTGCACCGTGTGTGTGTGTTTATTTGGATGGGCGGCACTCTTTGGAAGAGTTAAAATGTAGATAGGAATGCGTTCTGTACTGCTGCTGTAAGCAGCGCTGTTGATACAAACTCATAATTCTCACATACTTAACCTGGCACAGCAATGGTAGGAGAATTTGGATAGCAACTAATCTGCAACTACAGGTGTAGTCGCCTCCAAAGCAACGCATTCGTTACCAGAGTTAAGGCGATTATCCCCATCTCTGCGTACAGTCTACCACACCCTAAAGGATCCCTAAAGAATCCTTTAAGTATCATTTAAATCATTTTAAGGCCTTAAAGGATCCAGTTAGGACGTCGCCTGGATACATATCAGCCAACGTAAACTGTCAAACGTGAAAGCTTTACGCGTCTACATATGGCGATGACGTCACCTTGTACGCTGCTGAACCTATGCTCCACTAAGAGTAATAGTCAGGGTAGAAATTTAAGCTTTTAGAGTTCTGCTATGTTCTGAGGTCATAATCCAGTGGTACTGTGCCGGGATGCTTTCTTTGGTTAGTCAGCACCCTAAACTAGTGTGTCTAATATCTCAAAAACCATTTGCTGAGACGCCATGTACTTTACTTATGAAAACATTTAGCACTGTAGAACATAGAGGAGTAGTGTTGACTTGATACATTGCTCTTGGCATTCTACACTTTGCTCTCCACCGTATCAGTTTATTAGGCAAACGCTGAGATAGAAGGTCCCGTTTACTTACGAAAATTCTCCAGAACACTTCGGCGGTGATGGCTCCGCAACGCGCAGCCGCCCGCTGTATCAGTAAAAAATATAAACAAAATAAGTCCGGCAAGAATAGATCATTCGTGCACTCGTGATGTAACGTCATGAGTGTTTCTCAGTCAGTAGCTTCCGTTAGGTGGATGCAATGTTAATAATTTGACATCACGAAATGGTTAGCGGCTTGAGGTAAAATGAGTCACATGAACCATAGCTCTCGGTGGTTATACCTTCTGGTGTGTCAAATAAATCGATATAGGCGATAACAAGGCATCACAAGTTGCGTCCTGAGTGATTGCGTTGCTATATGTACGGGCACGCATAGGAAAAATTTGAAAGGTGTAGTGCGGGCTTGTAGCAGTTGCCACAGTAACAGACACTTGCAACTGCGAAGAGATCTAAAATGCCTACCTTTTCCGGTAACAAGATCTGCGGCCTCCTGGGTGATGATCACCACACCGAATTCGGAGAGCACTTCCTCGGGCGTCTCACCACCTCCAGGTCCACAACCCATATCGTGGGACCGCAGGCTCTCAAACAACTGTTGAAAGAGACCGCTGTACGTTCTGCACTATAACTCTGTTGAGAAGTGTGGAGGTTTTGAGTTATTCAGGCCTGATATTAAAAACAGTGACATGGTTTTAAAAAGTGTTGAACACTTTCATTCGAGGATCTGAGTTTAAAAGAAACCTTACTGCTCAAGAGACGCACAGTCAGTGCTTGAAGTTTCCTGAAGTTTTAGCGCTCACTCCACAGACTCATTTGCAATGGTGCCCTTTTTTTCTTTTTCTTCCTTGTTCCTCTCCCCACGTCTAAGGTGGCCTACTAGGCATGGCCTAGGTAACATCCTTGCCTTTCTATATAAATATTTTTCTCTCACTATCTTAGCCTTAACATGAACTGCCTGGCAGACAAAAGAACGTCTGAAATGAAACTGCGCCATTGCAAACATTCATCATTACCTAATATATATTTTGTAGGTTAATATGTTCGCATTGGCAGATAGTTAATAATTTAGTGATTATGGCGTCTATGCATATTTAGTGCTTATACTGTAAAATATTATTAAAAAAAACAGTGTCTTTGCTTTTCTGCAAACAGACTGTCTTTTTATTTTTGGCCAATAATTTACTTCAGAGTCGGTAAGCGCATGAAAAGGGACGAGAGGTCCGCAATGAAGACTCAATACCTTTGCGCATCAATAACCTGTGGCACGTTAGCTCGACTGCCATGTAATTGGGTTGTACACCAATTTGCAGAGGAAAAATACGGTCACAAAATATAAGAGTCCCACACCTTGTCACGAGTGAGGAGTCCTTTGCTGCTGAGTGTGTAGACTCCTTTGTCGACGCCCAGTATGCCAACGTGAGTGCCTGAAACTCCGACTACCTTTATGGATCCGCTGCTACCTGGAAGCTCGCTGTTGAACATTGGCTTGACCGCTATCTGCATACATACAAGTCAAGGCAAACAGAAAATAAAGCGAGTGTTTATCTCCTATGTCGTACAGCAATATTAGTGTGACAGCATTTTGTTGCTAGCTGGGCCAATAGACGGACGCGGCAGGTGCTGCACGGCAATTGCTGCTTTTTCCTCTTCTCGACAATGTCTCATAGAGTGTTTGTTTTTCCCTTTTCCAACGCGTGACCTAAATACAACGGAGGTTTTGGATGTGGTGCAAAAGTCTGCTTTATAATTTCAGATAAATACGTCTTGAGAAGATGCTCAGGCATATCATGAAATATTAAGTAAACATGTACATTTCAAAGATGTTTTTTTCCTCACCAAATTTTATTGTTTAAAGTAGAAAGCCCTGTATATTGATTAAATCTCTCTTTAGCACAATGAGAGAACACCGCTTTTATGAAGTGAAAATTAAAAACAATTTTTCATGTACATGGGGATGACTGCGCTGAAGTACATTAATCTTACAACAAACAGAAAATAAAATACCTATGAAACAGGTAAAACCATAGACGCGTAAATGTTGAGGTAGACGACGGAGATATTGTGCCGCAGAAGTATAAATTTAAATATCCATACGGCATTCCTTGTCACCCCTTTAAGCCAAGCTGTAAAACGATTCAATTGAGGTGTGATGTTTGTACTCCCGTTGGACAAGCAGGGATTAACTGACCTTGATTGCCTGTGTTCGAGCATGTAGCATTTAACAATGCAAAATTCGTGATTAATATAATTCACAGCAAAACTCCACATGATTAGATTATTCAGCAATACTTAGAAGTGGCAGCAAAAACATAGTGTATTTTGTTCAGAAATCTTTAGAAATCCTCCACCTTCTCTTAGCGCTTGAAAATTTATTTGAGGATTCCATTAGCACGCACTATTCGAAACTTCATTTATTACTATTTTCAGGCATAGTGATGAAGACCTGTCGTTCCTGACATACGTAAAGGTGAATAGCGAATTCACACCATACTGCCTGGCTTCATTGAATTCGAAAGAATAAGACGCGTCACCAGGCCGAAAGCTGTTCATCGCATGTCTGAAACCGCAACTATTGATCTCCTGGTGTTGATCAGCCTCCTGCAACCAACAACGGCTTGCACACGGGAGATTCTCCTGCTACGGTTCACAGCTGGCAACGAGGTAAATATACAAATCTCTTTCTCGTATAGGCGAATGGTTGTAAGGAAAAACATCTACAGGAATTTTGTGTATTTGAAGACTGGTACATAAACAAGTTTCGAATGTAACGCAACTGTCGATATAATGAAAAACCATGATGTAATGAAAGACGCAGACAAAAGAAAAGGCTTCAATGTTTGTCACTTTGCTATATAATCAGAGTCAAAAAGACGCTCTCTTTCCAATGTCTTGACATGAGTCGCAATGATCACCCTAAAGTGTTTCCTTGCATGATAGTTTTCTAGCTTGCATTGTCGACTCACAGTCCTGGTCGCAGAATTCTGCGTTTCATTCCGGATGTATGGAACACTATTAAGGATCAGAAGACAATTGTTTGTTTATATTTTTACGCATTTACGTTGTACTGAGATATTTTGTTGAATTCTCAGCCGTAGTTAAGTCGTGATAAGGCTTGCACAAAATACACAAAATAAGCAAATTTCCTGCCTTATGTCATGTGTTGCTTCCACCCCCATGGCCGTTCAACCCTACCCTCTTATTATGGTTGGTTTTGTGTATACACGCTTGTTGACAGAATCTTACAACTCATACACTTTCATATTTATTTTCCAAGTACTGCTATTTGTTACTTAAAAAAAAAGATAGGCCATCGCATTCCAATGGGATCCCTATATTTACGTACTTACCCAATCACTAAGCATACGGTAAATTGCCTTTTATTTGTTCGTTTTGTTTTGTCTGCTTGAAAAAGGAGGCAAAGATGTTAGCATTAAACGTAGCGATATAGTTTCAACAAGCCTAAAATTTTTCCTAATAATAATAATAATAATAATATTAATAACTTTTTATTGCTTCCTATTTGGTCATGCAAAGTGTGCTGCACTGGTACCAGTGGTGAAAAAACGCTACTTGTCAGAAAAAAAGGAGCAAAACAAACAAACACCGTATGGAATTCTTTGTCTCAAAGTATTTGTAGCTGCCTCTGCATGAACCGAGCTTAATAACAATGACACCCCTCTGAGCTTCCAAATTTTGGTTCAAGCACAATATCTTTCGAGCGTGAAATTATGCTAGAGCGACACAGCGAGGTTGAAAGCGCTTGAAAATCACGTTTAAGGGAAGCAAGCAAAATATAAAAAATATAAAATAGCAGACGTGAATGTCGGCTACTCACGTTGGATGCCTCCGTGCAGACCGGCTCCACCTCGACGGCGATCGAGTCAGCATACACGCGACCACGGTGAAAGGTGAACGCGAGTACGCGGAAAATAGGAGCCATGTCTGTTGTTACCAAAATATTCAGCGGAGGTAAGTCTGCAAACAAATACTGTTTTCGCAGTATTCCGTGATGAATGATGCGTCCGTTGTGAGTGACCTGTTGAAAAGCAATGGGAGTACATATTTGTGCAGTCCGCATAAAAGAATTCATGCACACGTCAATGGATGCTATTTTGTTTGATTGCCTTTGCAGGGAAGAGCTCAAAAGCACATGTTTCTGTTCCTCCTGAACCAGAGCAGAGCACTGGTAGGCTGCTGGAGGTGGTACACAGAAAGACTATAATATTATCCAGTGTCTTGAGACGCGGAGTACTTTGTAAAGAAATTTAAACGGAAAGTGGTTTCAAGGACTGGAAAAAAGAACGAAAATCTGAACCAATAATAATATCGCCCACTCCTTAAAAAGTTATCGACGTCCATCATTTCGTGTCTGGGGGCACCACCAGTGAGAAGGAAAAAGGTTTAGCTCGCATACGACGCGCGCAGGATACATCAGCTTACAGGACGGACGGTCAGATTGCGAATTACGGCGCATCACTTCACAGCCGCCTTTCGCGGTCATTTGCTTGCGGAGGCTTTCCAATAACTTAGGATGCCAATAAAATGCTCACCTTACTTTATAAAAAAAGCTAAAACTATATTTCCAATACCTGCAACAATTGTTTGAAACTATAGTTTGCAACCACGCAAGTATTGAGGAAGTATTTGCTGCGTTCCTGCAGAATACATTGAAGAAGAAAGATGCGGGCTCCATATCGCTGGAGAAAAGTACCAAGAAATGCAGTCTTTCACCACAACCCTCTGACCCCATATCTAGCACAAAAAAAAAAAAAAAAAAAAACGCCGCATGGCAATGCGGTGGTTCAAGGAACGTTTCCATGGTGACTGCTACGGGAAGTTGCCACTGCCGAACACTGCAGCTTTTTCAATGATTGATGTGGCAAGTTTTCGTGCAGGCTTCAGGCAGTGTACGTTCATAGCAAAAAAAAAAAAAAAAAAAACTGAACATTAATGTTGATACACATATCCCCAGTATTATTACCTTTGAGGGATCTTATATTTCAAATATATATTTCAATTTCTCTTGGGATTGATGGACACCCATCACAGATACACAGCCCCTCTAGTTCATTTTGCTGCCGAAATATAATTTTAAAACTTCAAAACGAAACGACAAGGCCCATTTTTGTCGTCGTACCCTTTGGTTAGGAATCTGCTAACTCCTCTCTCTGGCTGTTAAGAGTGAAGTCCTAATGTGCGGCCCACCACCAAAAGTATTTCCTCTCATGTTTGAACATATACTGCACGTGAGGCGGACTGTTGTAATGCCGTATAGTATAGAATAGCCCACGACAGCGCTAGACAAGAAACGGGTAGTAAGTCCGCCTGAAGGGGCGCGTTTTTGAAGCTCCATAAAGTGTTATGATATCCGGCTATCTCGCCGCATTTTTACAAGTTGCATTGCATTGCACTTCGTACATGTGGGCTAGTTTCGACGAGCTAAAGAAGGCTCGAGTCTGGAACCGACGCCACGTTACCACTTACCATTTGTGGAGATTCTTGCGTGATAGGGGATATATCTTCCTTTGAAGCATGAAGTTATCAGTGCACTCGTGAAACGATATGGATGCATCTCGCATGAAATTGGAGTATTCAATCTTATTCACTGCTCGAATGAGATAACTTCGAGCTATACTGTGAGCCAACTCGCTTCCCGAACGCCGGCATCCATTTATAATGTCCACCCACTGTTTGTTTATAGCCTTGATGTCAGAATTTCTTTTGTTTCCTTGGAGAGCATGCCACTTGCGAAATTGTTTAGAGTGGTCTTGCAGTCGCTAATTAAGGTGACAGCTTGCTTACTGACCCTTTACATGGCGATAGCCGCCTTCTCCACTGACCCTGAGGTTGCACTTTTTATCGAACCTGTCTTTAATGTTTTACTTGAGTCGATCACGCCCACGAACGCAAATAAATTTACCTCATGCGTATTCCGCCACGTCTACATGAACAGTATATTCCTAGCTGCTTTGTAACTTGGCTTCAAGACACTTTTTTTTGCTCTCCTCGTGTCTGCGTCTAAAGCAGGGTGGTTAGTTTTGGGTAACGGTTTAATAATTAGTACGTTCCTCCTTTCGGTTGCAAGTTTTACTTGTGCATTTCTATTCACGATTCTACCCTGTAGTCCTACCCTACTGAAAAAATTTTATGAGGCAATAACCTCACATTTTCTCACACCGTCTCACTCAATTCACGTAACAAATCACATACAAGTCCCATATAATTGCATAATATATCATGGTTCCTTGTACAATAACATAAATTATGGAAGATATTTTATGATATTTATGTGAACCGTATGAGAGTCTATGTGATTTTATGAGATTGTGGGAGGTTATTGGCACATAGAACGTTTCATTTTTCAGTAGGGTAGGTTACCAAGCATCTTCCGTGCTGTGAATTTCCTGGTGAGCCTCCTTGTATGCGGTATTATATGTGTCTCGCACAGGTCCATGGCGTTATTGTAGAACCTAATTTAATAAGTATTCTTGCAGCGGTGCAGCGAAGTAGCTCCAGTTTTGCTTTAAATGTCTGCGTTATGATAGTCTCTATTTTGTTCTTTTCCGCTAGTCCTAGTTTAAGTTAGGTGATGGCCTACATCATTCGACTTATGACGAAAGCCTGAACCATTCAGCACAAAACTTTCTCTTTGACTCCTCGCCTTTTGTTAAGCATTCGTCTTCAACATGGTTGCCATGTTAACTGTGGGCGTAAATCTATTTACAATTTTGGTGGTCTTTGTATTCATTAAGACTATCAGTCTCAGGAACTTGATTTTGTCCACCCTGGTTACAAGTGTCTTATTTACTTCTACCAGAATTTCTTACCAAGCTTAGCCTCCATGGAGGCTTATGGGATAAATTTTTAAAGTTCTACTCAAAGGGGTACCTTAGTTTGATTCATCACTCCAATATAGAAGAAATAGGCTGGAGGTGAAAAAAAAACTGCCGCTGCCAATGTATGAAATTCTTCCAGCGACGGAAAAGCGAGGCAGCTCTTTCTCCGGTAGTACTTTTGAAGACGACAATTAGGCGGTTGTCAGTGGCCCCACTATTAGAAATTGGAACGTTCGCTCTCCTCAACGTAAACGTCACTCAACATTCCGGTTATAGCAGTCGCCTTCAGCGTAGCCTCAGTGTGTAAACTTCGAGTCCTGTGTAACTTATGTGGAGTATAGTAGCTAGAAGTGTTACATTGTTCCATAGTTTATATCGAATATCAATGCACTGAATTATTTGTAAATCTTAAATAATTACAGCTAAAAAATTAAATTTTGTAATGCCCTACTGTAATGCTCACCAGGGCGATATGTAGGTACTTGAACAAATAAATAAACCTAATGTGGTACAGAATCAGTTCATCTATCTTGGAATATCTTATGTCGAGTATAATATAGCACTAAATTCATTGAAGATTTCATTAACTACCGCTAATTAGAAAATTCAGGATAAAATTCCACAAAAAGCGAATGCTCGAGCAGTAGCTCTTGCCTGGCTCGACATAGTTTTGCAGAGTCAAAAAAGCACGGAAGCTTAAAGGCGACTTTAGTTGCTCGAATCGAACGAAATGCGAGAAGTGGGCGGAAATGAAGAGCGTGCGAGAGAGAAAGGAAGATCATTTGTTATTGCCGGCAACGATGACATTCGAGCCCCAGCCACGCTGCTTGATGAGACAGCGATGCAAAGCATCTGGGGTGTCCGAAGAGCGAGCGGCGCGTTGTTGGGAGGAGTCGCACCTTATTTAGTAGCCATTTAGTAGCATAGCATGTATAGCGCAGAATTTATTGCCGCTTGTCTGATGCAATGCCAAATTTAAAACAAGGGGCCAACACCTCTGTCAAGCTTGCCAGGTTTTTAGTCCTGTCGCCTTCTCTAATTTAGAAAAATTAAAAGGCTGATTGATACATAAAGGCGCCGATGTGTCGCCTCTTCCCCACGCACTCTGCTGGCTGCGGCGCGCTGGCTTATCAAGTGCTCGCTTTTAGAAGCCATTTTCGCAAATCAGTTTAATAAAATTCAGCGACTTGTTCCAGTACGTGCGGCAGCAGTCTGCACAAGATCTCCTGATGCAGTTCATAAACAAGCTAATTACAATATGCTGCAGAATGGAATGTTCTCAGTTATAGCATTTTCAAGCATCCTGCTCTCAAATTTGTGCCGAAATTTGCATTCACATCATGCGAAGAGAAGTATGCTCGTCCATATGCTGCAAGCCATCAGTATCATATGGAAAGCCGTATAATTTTCATGCATTACAATCCATATACACTCCATGGTAGATGGAGAGCGCATGAACAGAAGAGACGGAGTTCATACACGTGGATTTATTTCAGTAGGTATGTTATAAATTGATGTTTATGCTACAGCAGCAAGTCATATATCGTTCTTGGAAGTGCGGCAAGGCTTAGGGTCGAGTAAGATTACAGCGCCAACAATGATTAGCGTACGAGAAAGCAACATGCGTTCACCCAACAGCATGGACGAACTTCAATAGCGCTTTTCTTTCTTTCTTTTATGGCGGGGCTGTCATAACTGTGCTTTTTGCTTAGCTGTTGGATCTGTTTGTATGCATGTTATTTAATGGCACAACATAAATTTTCGATCCTGAATAAACGCCCGCGCCAAGTGTTCAGAAGAATACTCATTGCAGCTGAGAGAGCTATAGCGGCGAGTAGCACATTATGAAACTGCGAGGCACATTTGCAGTAGCCTCCTCAGCGAACTCCTTACCAGGTACTGAACTGGGGTGTCCCCTGGCTGAGCCAATACTTGTGCCACAAATGTCTCCCCGACCTGCGTACGAATAAAGGGGAGAAAATTATGCCACCGGTTAACAAGTCTGTCCAGGCTTAAAAGTGAACACAAATACCACGATTCCTTGTGCTTCTAAAATACCAACCCATGGCTACGGAAAGTAAAACTCGTCTTGAAAATATGCTGGTGTAAACCCTGAGGGGAGGAGGGGGGGGGGGGGAGACTGAGCAGCGGACTACAGCAAGTTACTAGTTATTTTTAATTGCTTTTTAGTTTTTTATCTTGTTGCCGATATCTATCGGGTGGTTAAAATAATCCAATAACTAATTAACATTCTAAAAATCAAGATGCAGACGTCTGCGTGGACTGTGTGATTTTAAGGCAACAAAGTTTCTCTTTTATAGTGCAGCATAAGCGTAAGTATTAGGTAAACTCATCATATCAACGTATTATGCTTGGCCTCAAGAAGAAAGTTTGTATTGCTATGCGGAACGTGTTAAGCACTACTCTAGATTCTGTTTTATACATTACCACAGCAGATTATTTGTTCGAAATAAAGAACGCAAAATATTCGCTTTTCAAAGGACACTATAGATTAGCTTCTCCACATTGCACATAGCTAAAATGAGGTTGTATTCATGGTATCATTTCAGTATTCACGTAACGTCATCTATTAAGAAGTAGATTCCACTGCACATACTAACAGATGCAAATGGGGTGTATATTTTACCAGCAACCTTTGTTATTAATTTCTTATAGATTCAATGAAGCATTTAGAGACTTAGAACGCTGTTATCTTCAAGTTACATATTGTAAACAGCGATGCCGACTCAGAAATGTTAATAGCTGCGCTTGCTTTCACTTTTGGTGGCCTACCACATGGCATTTCCACAATGCGCCCTGAAACGGAATATGATTAGTAGTTTTGTTGTTGTTGTTTTTTGCTATCTTACGTACCTGTAACTGTGCAGAAAAAATATTTCAGAGGCTGCAGGCGAACGCCTTTGAGACAGTTTATGAGACCATTTTTAGAACAATTTGGAGCACCCAGTATATTAGGTTTTCCTGCTGTGTATCTAGGCGCCAGCATTTTCGAAGCCGTGCAAGTCTACCAAGCAGACTGCTACATATGGTGACGCAGGTTTCTTCGTAGCTATTGGATCTCATTGCAAGCTTCTAAAATGATGGTCCATAACGACGGAAGTACGCTCTTTTTATACTGTCATCGGTCTGTAGCGGTAGTTCATGATGCGTTGCCACTTTTTTTGCTAAGAAATTCATTGAAATTTAGTGCGCGCGATTCGGCCTTTATCGGTTCTCATAAAAGGTTTCGCGCGAGATTGCGGATCTGCAGACGCACCTTGAAGAGCTTCCTGCCGTTCAGCGGCTGTAAGATGCAGTAGGCGTCGAGCGCATAATCTAACGCCGGGATGTGGACTCTTCCTTGAGCTTGGTGACGAGTTTCCACTGGCAGCAGCGTTCGCACCTGGAATGACATTTAAGAAGCTGCTGAAATGATCTCCTCCTATATCAGTAGCAATTAATGCAGTACTGAAACTTGTTCTCTCCACGGCCTGTATAAGGAAATAGTCAATCATCACAAAGGCGATTGTTGTGGAATATTGCATTTTGTAGAAGGAGAATGAAATGCAGAGTCGTTAACAGGGAAAAGAAACCGGCTTGCTGCATTGCAAGTTCGAGCATTTCAGCGCCTAAAAATTGTCTATTCCAACAATAAAACAATGTGCTGCAAAACAATGAATATCCTTTGGTAAACTAATCCTTGCGACATATCGTAAAGTAAGCCACTTGTTCGGGCCAACACCGTAATAGGTTGTGCTGGTCGCGGAACGCTGAGGCCAGAACGATTCCGCAAAAATTGAAGCCAAAATATGCTTGGGGTAGCGGTTGTGATAAACATAATTAATGAAAGTGGTAACACAAGTGTCTGTTAACAGCCCAACACGTATTGTGTTCTTCACCTAGCACTTACCACACATCCCTACATTTGTTCAATTTCGCTTCTTCCTGGCGTTTGTCATCCTTCCATTACTCTTTTTAATATAACTCCACACCTCGGAAGGAAACAACTGAAAAGCTGAATACGGACTATGGGAAAGCCGATTATGCTTTTATTGGCACAAACCTCAGGCTTTTTAGGCGAGTCCTTTTTGAAGCTTTCTGAAGGATCAGTACGGGAAACTTGGTTCGCATTTAAATTCAAAATAACGGAGCTTACTAACCAATTTATTATCCTACAAAAAATTTAAAAAACAGCACTAGTGGGCTCTGGATTACGTCGCCACTGAAGCGACTATTGACCAATAATAAAAGTATCTTACAGGGAGCCAATCTGTCTAAAAGGAAAGAAAGATGGGAATCTTATGAATCGCGCTGCATGGCGCACACGAATGCACTTGCAATTTCCAAACACATTTTTCGAACGCACGTTGAGACGATGCAAGCTTTACACCCGCGCAAATTTAGGACTATCGTTCATGATGACAACAAAAACCAGATCGAGTTACACGCGAGTGACAATTCCGTTGTTCCCGAGGAAAGTTTTACTTTGTTGAGTGATTTATTTACCATTGTTCTTTGTGTGAAATGCTCCCACATGTCTCGTTCTTTCGCAATGTGTTTTGCCTTGTACCCATTCTACAAGGTTGAATTGGACTTGTAGACTTAATACTTGAAATCCACGTGTCTTTCTGTAATGGGGCCGAGGTTAGGTTGCTCGACGGCTGTGCCAGAGGATTCGGGATCGAATCCCGGCCACGGCGGCTGCTATTCGATCGAGGTAAAAAAGCGACACGCCCATGTACTGTGCGACGTCAGTGCACGTTGAAGGACCCCACGAGATCGAAACTTCAGAGATTTCTACGACGGCTTTCTGCCTGTGGAGCTTTAGTACGTTAACCCCTATAAACCAACTAAATCAAGCTCTTTTTCACCAACTGACGAACGTTGAACCCCGCAGACCAACCAAATCCAGCTCTTTTTCACCAGGCGACCACGGCATCAACTTAAAATGTTTGTAAAACGCTTAAGACATTCTTCAATACATATGTCAGAATTTTTCGCACTCTTTGGCCTGCGGTGAACTCCTGGATGATTCAAATTGAAGAAGGTAGTTCCTCTGTTCATGCCAGATCACGCTCATTCTCCTAATAATTTCAGACCTATATCGTTTGTGAGCATTCATTGGAAGCATTTGAAGCATGTCTTGTATGAATCAAACTCTTTTGTTCTCAACAACATGGTTTTCGGAAAGCATCATTCATGTCAAGCTCAGCTTCTAACATTTTTTCACGAAATAAACACAGCGCGAAGAAACAGGCCACAGGAAGAAGACACATACTAGACGGGAATGGCGCTGTATATTTCTTCTTCCTATCTCCTGCTTCTTCGCACTGTGTTTATTTCGTGAAATTTATGAACCAACTAGCGCAGAGAAAGATCCTTTTAACATTCACAGGTGATTTGTCTACCGCTCTTGATTCATCCTCAATTATTGACTGATTTTTATTTAGCTATTGCAGAGCGCGAAAACTAGGACCGAGGGAAAACACGCACAGTCAAACAAAGCGCTATAAGAACTTATTTTTATTATGAAGAACTCGTGCTTATAAATCCCTAAAACGGAGCCTTTAATAGGCACGCAATGCATAAAAAAAAAACAAAAAAAAAACTAAAAGAATGGTATCATATGTACACAGGATTTGAGGTGTGCCGACCTATTCTTCAGACACAGGTTTGAGCTTCCAGGGAAATAGTGGTCATTTCTGGTCGTCACATCGAGGAGCTCGTGTGTTGCAAAACCTTCGGTGGCGTTACACCATGATAGAAGGGGATTATCTTGATGGTCATCTACCAGTGCAATGAGGTTATGTACGCGGATGGTTAGGCTTGTTTCCTTTTTTTAATTTTATGTGTTTCTTCTCATGCGCTCTGAGTTTGTGCGAGGCTGCGTTTGAATCCTTTTCAGGCTCGAGTTCTCCACAAAACTCTGTTGATAGCGCTTTGTTTGTCACCGCCTGTTTCTTCCGAGGTTCTCGTTTTTTGCCCTGTAAAGGTGCTCGACATTCACCCCCTCGCCCTGAATTTCATTGACCTGATTGTCCAGCGGATTTTTGATACAGATCATGCAACTCAGGAAGCTTAATTTTGGCCCAATAGATTTAAAATGAATGGAATGCTTTTTGTCTAACCGCACACAAATTCTAACTGTAAAGGACATACATCTCATTACTGCGATGTATCATATGGTGTTGCACAAAGTCAGTGTTGGGACTTCTGCTCTTTCTCATATACGCTAACAAATTGCCTAATAGCCAAATTCTTTCATAAGAAATTTTGTCGACGATTGCGTTAATTATCGTCAAATAACAAGCCCTGCATACCGCATTATCCTTCAGTCCAACCTTAATAAAATTTCTTCTTGGTGTAATACTTGGCTAATGAAGCTTAACATTACAATATGCAAGTATACGAGGATTTCTCGTGATGCATCTAACGAACCAAGTTGTCCTTACTTGCTTAAAGACTCTCCCTCAACCCTGGTTTCTTCTTAAAAGTACATCGGTGTGCACATCTCTAGTAACCTTTTCTGACAGGCACACGTGCAGTACGTAATAAGGAACGCCAACCGTAGACATGAGCATTTAGAACGAAACGTTTTAATGGCGCCGAATAACCTGAAACTTCTGCACTACGAAACACTACTTAAAGATAAACACGAATGTGCATCACCAGTATGCTATCCGCAACTTAACTCGGTAAACATGCAGGTTGAACCTGTCCGAAGTAATACTGCCCGTTTAGTAGTAATAAAGCTATAGGTGATTATCTTGCAAAGTGTTTTAGTCCAGGTAAGCATGCTTTAATGTCTACCTGGCCAAAACTCTGTCAGTTTCTTAGCCCTTCACCTATTTCTGGCCTGACTAGTTAGCTTAAGATTACCCACGAGTTG
The DNA here is from genome assembly GCA_023969395.1 of Amblyomma maculatum. Lineage (NCBI taxonomy): Eukaryota > Metazoa > Arthropoda > Arachnida > Ixodida > Ixodidae > Amblyomma > Amblyomma maculatum. The sequence continues at coordinate 19,379 of JAJIZL010043471.1, forward strand.
ATACCTTGTCCTGCTTTGGCGGATACATTTAATGAGCGCTTAGCAGAACTACCTCCACCTGTATTGTCTAATCCATTAAAGCCCCCCATTAAGGAAAATTCCAGAAGTATTTTCTTAGGTCCTGTTTATATTTAACGTGTATGCAATTAAAAATCTCTACCAGCTGTGATGCCCACAACGCACAAGTTAAGCCTGTAAAACATGTTCCTGGTATTATATCACCTTTTCGAACACACATATTTAACTTGCGCATAAGCGCTGGAGTATTTCCAACGACATGCATATTGAAAAATTCAGGGCTAAATATAAGTAGACGATTCTAACGTTCTTAATTAATACCGACCAATTATCATCCTTTCTGTATTTTCTAACGGGTTTGAGAAGCGTATGCTGATGCCTCATGAATCCTTTCTTTTTTTAAACCTAACAATAGTGCCTATGCGCAGTATGCGTTTCGGAAATGTCGATCTACACAAATTGCGTTGCTAGACCAAAAATAATACTTCCTAACAAACATACAAAAACAAAAAGTATATACTATGCATAAACCTACATTTCACCAAAGCATTTGATTATCTGAATGGTAACCGGCTCCTTGAAAACCTAAACAAATGTTGTGTTCATGTATTGCAATTCGAGCTGACCAAATCATACCTTTCACATCGCGTTTAATATGTAGAACTCAATGGCTGTTTTTCAATTTTAATTTGTGTACACTCGGGGCTCCTACAAGGAAGCATTTTAGGACTATTTCTATTTATCACATACTTAATCGACATCATCAATGTGGACTCTCAGGCTAAGTTCCTCATCTACGCTCATAACGCTAGAATTGTTAGTGTCTCGGAAAAATGTACACACCTATTTAACATGACAAACTCGGTGTTATTTAAAGTAGGTGATTGGGAACTGCAGTACGGTTTAGTAATCATCAACTGTAAACTAAAAGCGATCTTTTCCGCGCGAAGACAAGACTGGTTTCGTTGGAGCTAAAAGTAGAAATCATGCGCGAATTCAGAACATTAGGGATCATTTTTACCGGTACAATGTCTTGAGACTGACACACAGACTACATATCTTCAAGACTTGCGTCAGTAATTGGCATTCTGGCTAGAAGCAAGTAGTGTTTTTTACCCAAGAACGTTATGATGCTTTTATATAACTCTCCCTTTTTGTCGTATATAAATTATTGCATTCTCGTGTGGGTATTACCATAGTGATTAATATGCAGAAACACAATAGGCCTCAGATGAAGATCCGCAAAATTATTAGACACTCCATGTACGACACTAATATGAAAGCATTGTTTCTAAAGCTGAGACGTTTGCATGTGGAAGACATGTACAATTATAAGCTATGCCTACCATTACTCAGTGAGAACTGTACTATTGTAACAAATTTAGGATTAACTTCCAATGCTTTGTCAGGTCATTTCACGTGCATGTCTCTGCTGAAAGGTGATTTCGGAGGAACAAATTATGGTGTGCAAACTCTAAAATACTGCATTCCTTCATTTTAAATTCCTATTTCTCTAGTAATACCGACATTTTGCAGATGAATGCTGAACAGCTTAAGAATATTTTCTTTCACAAGAACAAATGCCGTACATTGCCAGTATAAATATTGTACAATGTTTTGAAATAACGTCCTTGTTTCGCAGTGTCCTTTATTTTTGTTACGTTTTTAGCAATACACTTCTGTTACCTTAGTATACTCCTCTTTCGAACGCCGCGTGTTCCCGCGACTGAACTGTGATTTAAAATGCCCGAGGGCTGAACAGATAATTTTTATATAGATACAAAAGTTTTTGATTTCATACACTGAACTAGGATGCCAAACATTTTTTTTTCCGCCTCTGTATAATGCTTGCGACCTTGTGCACTGTCCACGTCAGCATCTTCGTGTAACCGGTATTTTTCTTTGCCATTGTGTAACTTGCACCCAAGAGCCACGTCTAAGCTGCAGTAGCAGCTTCTAGCCTCGTCTACCTCCATTGTTGATGGAAAATAAAGCTTATCTACTCGAGCTGCAAGCGCAACCCTAATGAATTCAAACCTAAACTTTCCTGGTATTTCAGCATGGCGCAGAATTTTGCGTATGTCATTTCTCAATATCTATCATCTTAATGCTGATCTCAGAGATGTTCTAGCTGTGCCGCAATCACATATGTCATATTCCGCAGCGACCACCACTTCAAATTTTATACCCAACAGTAGCACCAAACTTGCACATCGTTTCACTCATCCCCAAAGCACCAAATAAGTTGAACCCCGCCTCCATCGCCTTCATTACACACGCCTAAGTGTCTAGAATCGCTTGTATCGTATATATTTTATAACGCTGCTGTAATGTTTCTGCCCATGTTATATTTTGCTTCACTTCTCTCTGTAATGGTTGGGTCCTGAGAGTACATAAATAAATAAACTGGTGATAGCATGATTAGTGGAAATGAATTAGCTGTAAGGAGTGTAGTGATAAGAAACTTATTGATAATAAAATCAGTGATAAGGGAAATAGTCCCAACAAAACGGGTAATTAAATTATTAATAAGGACATCTCTGACAAGGATCTTAAGTATCAATAAATTATTGATAATTAGAATACAATGATGAGAAGATAAGTGACAAGCATTCTCTCGCAATTCTTCAATTCGGGATAACGCTGTGATGTAATTTTTTTTCTAACCATATTTTATGGCATGAAAAAGGTGCACCTCATCTTTGGGAATACTTGAATAAAGAAATTAATGCTTCACGCGCGTGCGGCACGTGGGTGATGAGATTGGCTCAGTTTTCATTTAAAAAATTAAAAAGAATTAAGCAATAACTAGTTCTGCGGTTTGTATGCAGATATTTCAATAGGTGGAAGGGCGCTGATTTTGATAAACTGCCGGCAATTCGTCAACATGCAGTCTATAAATGAATGATCTTTGCTCCTAAAATGCTTTCACAAACTTTCGCATCCGCTTTTTTGTGCAAATCAGACAGTGCTTGTTCTTTTCTCTCTTATTGTCTTGCCCTTTTCCGTGGCGACTTTAGGTGCTCACCTTGACAGTAAATCCAGTACTTTGAGTATTGGCAAACACATGAAAATCGAGCATTCCCAGCGCATCCGTGGCAGACGAGGATTGTATCAATGCAAGTGGAAATCCCTCGTCGCTTTCAGCACTGATGGCACAGGGAACACCGGCAGCAGGCTTGCCGTCAACATGCCTGATGTCGACCTGAAATAAACAGCGAATGAACTGTGTAGAAGCAACAGCCGATGCCCAAGGACGTCATTAAAAGAACCTTTGCACTACCAGTTTATTAAATGTAAGAAGTGCTATTAGTACCAAACGCCATTGTGCTCAGTCTTTCTTCACCACTTTGAAAATGATTAGGCCACTTAGTAGGAGGAGGAGCTAGCGAGAGATAGCTTGATTATGAAGAGACTTTTAGAAGTCCGGCAGCTGTCAAGGAGTGTTAATGACTGATGCAAGTTCAGCGAGAAACACTGCCAGGATATTTGCATATCGGAGCATGAACCAAAGAGGAAGCGCTATTGGTACAAAACGTGGAATGCGTCTTGATGCATGAGACAAGACGTTAAGCCTTCTGCGGAGGGGCCATATCGGGGGAGATAGAATATATCACATGTACTAAATTAAGGCGCAATCCATTGTGCCAAAATTCATCTGTGGTCGTTAGTGTCCCTTAAGTAAGGGTAGTAAGGGTTAGTGTCCCTAGCTGGGAGAATGGGAGCCAAGGGGAATAATTGAGGTGGAATGTCTAGGCGTGCTGAAGGGGCAGCGGGGGGATGAGGGAGGAGGCTAAACGGTATCGCCCAGATGGCGCAGGGCATGGTGTTGCAAATGTAAAAGGGAGGAGTTTGTCGGTGGAGTTTACGACTCCTGTGCCAGGTCTGTGGTTTATAGACTGTGTCCGAGATTGATGGTGAACTATGTACCATCGAGGCTCCCAGTGGCAGGCCTCCGAACGCTTCAGCTCCGAGCACAGAGGTTCCAAAGAAAAGCACGTGATCAACGGTCCACGCGAACTATGCAGTTCGCCTTGTCTGTTTCCAGCGAGAATGTCGGCTTTTAAGAATTTTGCAGGCACATATAGTATACTTGAAAATAATACAATAAAATACATTTGCAGATATATTGCGGCCCCAAAGAGGAATGCCTTCGCGTTGTCACACGTACGTGGTCTGAAGTGACTCTAAAGTATTTTTATGGTCGATCATGTTTTTCACCAATAAGTCATATTCTCTTCACACTGAACTGCTATTCGGCCAAA
>JAJIZL010043473.1:0-18316 GCA_023969395.1 Amblyomma maculatum
GAATTCAATTGTGTAAGTTCCATCCTGTCGTCCACCGTGCCGTCGCTGGTGAGTTGCGATGCGTCGCGGGCTCTCAGCCGGCGCCGGGCGGAGGGAAGAGCCGCGGCAGCGCGAGGTGGGCCAGACGGTTTTCTGGGAACTGGAGCCCCGCTTGGGGCGGCGGGTCGAGAACCGCTGGGAGAGGCACCGGAGCTGGCGAAAACACGTCTGCTCTCGATGCGTTCTCGGAGGGAACTCCTCGATCCCGAGTAGAGTCACTCGATAATTTTCAGAGTACCGCGAAGGTCCCATCTCGTGCTGGCAACCATGACCCGCACGGCCATGCAGCTTCCAACTGCTCGAGATGAGCCTCTGGCGCAGCTGTATTCAAGTCAAACGCAGAGGACATTTTGTAAGCAGCATCGGCATTTGCCTGTGCATTGCCTTGAAGAGCACCGCAGCTACTTTAGAAACAGTAGAATTTGTGAACTGTGAACCTTGTATGGAAGTCTGAGCGGCGGTCTGAATGTGGATAATTTCAGTCCTGCTAAACAGCTGTATCGATTAATCCGACACCTTGCTATTTTGTTGGTATTTCCCTAGTATTGTAATCACTCGCACTTTGTTGCCTTCCTCGATTACCAGCGTAAATGATCACATTGAGTGATTCTTTATGACGATGCAGATGCCAATCAACTGTGCGTCGTCGCACATGCGCGCAACACTATGGCGCAAGCTCACTCGTGCGTGCTTGTTAAACATCGTCAAAATTATTATCATTAATCATTATCACTCATCGCTAAACATTGTTACTAGTTTCCAGTAAATCGCGGTAATTCAAGTCGCCATTTGAGGTATTGGTCGTTGCGTAGTTATGACGGGTCATACCTACTCATTTTAGTCATTACCACTCTTAGTTAAGCATTTTTACTCGTTTCCAAACAGCTGCGGACATTTCAAGTCATCGATTGATATATTGGTCGTTTTGTAGTTATTAGCAGTCATGATGAGTCATGCCTAGTCATTTTAGTAATTACCACTCACCGCTAAGCATTTTTACTAATTTCCAATCAGTTGCGGTCATTACAAGTCGTACTTTGACACACAGTCATTACAAGTCATTATAATTCAATATTAGTCATAAACATTAATCATTAACTATATCGATGTCTATAACTTTTATTCGTTACCTATCACCTTCGATCGTTTTCATTCTTAATCTCCCACCTCACACTTCCGCTATTTGCGAGCGATACATTAGCGCAGAGACGCGACGCACAAATCATGCGCACAGATTTTCGCTAAATGAGCTAGCCTGAAAGTCGTTCGCCTTAAAATTCTTTCCGGACTCTTGCAGGTTGCTGCAGCCAAAGGCCTTGTAGCCTGGCAATCTGCCGTTAAGTACGTCTAATACGAAAAAAAAAAAAAAAACCCGGTCAACAAAACCCAGATGCGAAATACAGCAATCTCCGCTCAAGAACGGCGGTAAAAATGCGTCCACGTGGTGACTGTTTGGAAGCTTGATGGCAAAGCGGGCCGCGGCACACCATATGACCCATGCTGACTAATAGATGGCGCAGCGGCGCGGGGAAAAGAATATCGGTACTCTGAAAATTATCGAGTGACGCTAATCTCGAGGCCATTAGCTGACGATGTTAGGCTGTGGCGTGCGCGGAAATTAATCGCCCCGCCAAAATGCAACCTCGGCAGATGACGTAGTTCATATCCCGAAGTTCCTTGCGGTTGTTTTGCCCTTTCTGCTCCTTTTGTTTCTCGCCTAAAATCTTTTTGCTCATCTGATATTATAACGTCTCAAAACCCGATGGTTCTAAGGAAACCTGTCGCTTGTGCAATTTTAATTCAAATGCAGCAGCACTACACCTGACTATTGCGCTGACTTTCTTCTCTTATTTAAACTATTTTTTCTTGACATTTCGCATTCTTTAAATTATATTCCGCAGGTTTTATTTCTCTACATATCTCCTCTGAGAGGTTACTTATGTTTATTTTTGTCTTTATTTCTGTCCTAATCAATTCTTTTTTTTTTTTTTTCAAAACATGCGTTCCAATAATGTACGTAATCATTTAGAGTTCATTTCCTTTTCTTTTCTCTGTGATATTGTTCCCCGAGTCAATAGTCTTTATTTCAGGTATTTTTTTTTTTTTTTTTCTGGCTGCCTTATTACCTGGGTGCATTTCTGACTTGTTTCCTGTTGTGGCGTGCACGCTGCTGCTGCCAACAGTCTATCCTTGGCTTTACAAGCACCAGTGGATTTCCTTCAGATCCTGTACTTGAGTCTCGGGATGAGGGACTCCTCGGAGAGTCCTGCAGACCTCCCACCACGCTCTGCACAGGGCTCCTCCGTGCTCCTGTGTTGAGCAGAGTGATTTAGGCATGCCTTTTACCTTGTCTGGATGCGCCCGTGACTGCAGTCACTCTTGCCTACAGACCCAGGTCCGCATCGGCAGCATGCATACTTCTATGAAATAAATCGATTTTTTTTTTTTACTCCTCTGCGATATGATATTTTCTGCCTTTTCTGCTGCAGTGTCAAACGAGTCCGGTATAGTGGTGCAGCAGTTATCTTTTTATGTAATTTCCTCCAGCTTTTCTCTTCCCGAGCATTTTCCGGTTAATATAATATGGTGTATAGTGACGAACGGCTTTCGCAAAAGAATAGAACTACTAGGTTTTTTTTTTCTTTTGTTTTGTCTAGGTCTGGTTTGTCAGCAATTTAGCTACTTTTTTGTTTGATTCTGCTCCTTAATTTGGTTATTTGTTTTGTTTTGTTTTTTTTCTTTGTGGGTTTGCGAACCAACGATTACGATGCCTTAGGAGACTGCCATTCTCTATTGTCAACTCGCTTTTTTTTTTTTTTCATTTCGTTTGTTGGGGACTGTTCTGTTCACTATTTTACTTCAGTCTCCTTTTTTTTCTTACGTTTTGGATTTTGTCCCTCTGCCTCTCTCTCCGTACGTTCTTTGTCATTTATGTTTCTCTGTTGTTGTTGTTTTTTTTTTGAGTGTGTGTCTCTTCTTTGCTTTTCCGGTTCTGGCTGCTGTTTCTGTTTCATTTGCAGGTCTGGATGCTACCTTCTAGGTTTTCTTTTCTTCTTCTTTTAGCCAGTGTGGACCACCTTGCAACACGGACCCTGTGTTTTTAATTGTTATAAGTTATTTCGCTTTTTTTTAGTTTTTGTTTTTTTATCTCGAGCTTTTGCTCCCTTTTATTTATTTTTATTTGGCTTTAAGCCTGGCAAAGCTTTTGCTGGTCCGGGCTCCCTCTCCTTTTTTTGTTGCCTTTTTTTAGTTCGAGAGGACGAATAAAATGATAAAATGGTGGTCATGCGATCACGGTAAAATGGAGTTGTTCTAAAGCTTTACAGCTGCGGTTTCTATATTTTGAGTATTTGTTTTTCTATTCAGCTACGTGATTGAATGCTAGAGCGACCGCTCGCGTTCCCGAGCCAGGCATGAAAGCGTAAGGAAGAGCGGCTATGGACGCTAGGTCGAAATGTGAGCGCCGCCATCCCTCCCTTCTCCTCGACACCTGCACTGACCGAGAAGCCTCGGTGCCGCGGCGATGCCGCCCGCGCTTGGCGCGCGCAAGAGCCTTCAGCGCAGTCATGCCGAGATGCAGAGCCTTGGCTGCTCGGGCCGCACTGGTGAAAACAGAACAGGCCGGACATTATTAATTCGTCGCGGCTACTAACATGCGTTGCCAATTTAGTTACATTTTAGCTAGATTTCGCTAGTTTTGGACTGAACTTGTTACCAAGAAACTTGGTTTAGCTACGAGTAGCAGTTTTAGCTTCTTTCTTCAAAATCTAGCTACAAATCTAGCTATGTTTGTGAAATCTAGCTTAAATCTGGCTACAGTTCGGAAAATTACTATTCTGGCGTGAAAAATCTTCCCACAAACGCTACACATGATGAAACTGACGTCAGGCACATAGCGCCATATGGCGGTTTTTAAACAAAACGCAAACCCGACAAATATATTTGGCGAGAAAGGAGGAAACACTAGGAAAGAGAGAGAGAGAGAGGAGGATGCAATACAAGGCACCACTTAGGGAGTGTGTGTATGCCTCGCCGCTTCTGCCTCCATGGAGCTTCCTCCATGTCTGCCTCAGCGGGAAAAAGAAAAAAAAGACAGCTCACAAAGTAAAGGGAGGTGATGCGATGCGGCTTATGCGGCGGCGCAGCTTCTGACGGGTGTCCCTATCGCGCAGCGTGGGAGTTCCGATGAGCATCGAAGTCGTTTTCGCGGTACAGTATTGTGCATGGCTGGGCACTGATTTGTGCAGTCAATTCATCATATGGCATAGCATATTTTGCAGGAGCTACCAACTCTGTGGAATACTGCGCTACTTGATATACAGAGACAAATGGAAGACGACACACGAATGATCCACAGAATGGTCAACCAACTGGCCCCCGTGTTTGCATTATTACCAACTCTCTCTAATCAGAAGGGAATCGAACCTTCCTGGACCCTCCGAGTCAGGCATATACTACCCTAGGCCACTGAGACATTTCATAGGGCTCGTTTAAGCGAGGCTTCATATCTGTGTCAGGTGATCCTTCACATAATGTGGTAGCTTATGGCTGTACGCTAAAAAGTGTGTAGGAGATAATGCAGGCACAAACTAAGAGATTAGTAATCACGCGAGGGCATGTCCTGCGGCCCAAATCTTTACTAGCATGAACAACGGACATCTTTTATCTTCTGTTCTGATCTGATAAAGCCTAAGCATAAGCTCACTAAGACCGTGTCTTCATCTCTCTGTATGTTTGATCTTTGCCAAGGCACTGGGCCATAGTAAAGGCAGCCGTAGTGTATGCTAGTTTATGATTTGGGCATGTGTATGTGAGCAAGGATCCACAAGGGAACTTAATGTAGTAGAGAGATAAGCTGGGCTAGTTGGTTAACGTTCATCTTTTCCACGAAGGGGTGTACTGCGCTAAAAACACACGGACAAAGGAGAACTAGTCGACAGGGCGGTGCTCAGTAATGACACTGAATTTTAAAGGCTGAAAGATGACATAAATACATCTGCGCACGTCCTGTCTACCACTTAACCTATTGTCCATGTATTTTTTCAGTACACCCCTTCGTGGAAAAGATGATCCACAGGGGAAGCCGTGGATGCATGTTAATTCTGGTGCATCTAAACGTAAAGCTAGAGCTTAAATGTCCCCTCCAGTGCTTTTTATTCTCATTTCTCACCAATAATATATTAGTCATGGAACACTACATGGTATTCACATAGAACAATTAAATAACTTATAATCTATATTATTCACTGACTTTCTTCTGTTTCAACACCTAAGAAATGGCTATGACACCAGTGTAGGTCACTTGAAGGATGACAAAAGTGCGATATAATAGGTCTTTGTTTTCACTCACTACAGTAATGGAGCTGCATGCTCTAAGAGCCAGATTCACGACTAGTGAAAAGCAGCCATCATATAATTTCTTTTTCATCCCTTACGTGATATACATGGAACAATGACATCATAGAAATCCCTCCATTGTTCAAACTGAAACAGGTGAGAAAAGAAATTAAAAAAATATATATATAGAATACCTTTACCACTGTCACACCAGGAAATTAAATGTCATTCGTATCTATAATGCGATTGATCGGCTGCCACAAGAGAACATTATTTTGTTTTCAGCATAAAACAGAGTGCTCTGATTCATCTTCCAAAAATAAATGACACTGAGTGGTACTTTATTTCTTATTGCTTTCCATGTTTTTAGAGAAACACTTTACTGTCCAATAGACAGCTGAGAATGCTGACAAAAGTGACTTTTTCAAGTTGAGAATTTTATTCTGTCGTGGCTTACGCACTCTGACCTTCAAAACATTTTTGTTGCCTTTCTTGCCTTCTGGAAAACTTGGCATAATTTTGTTGGAATGATTATCATGGAAACAGCAAATTTTACAAATTTAAATTATAGCCGATGAGAGCCTGTTGTATATCATTTACATCTAAAAATGTCGTAGTCACGCGTGAAATTATTAGTTTTCACATTTTTTTCTTAGACCAAGGCCCATATTTCGAGTTTGCATCATTGTCGAAAGTGTCGCTATCTCCCTGGCCTCGAGTCATCTGAGTGGCAAAAGAAAAAGAAAGGATGTGTCCCTACTTCCGGTTTCGTAGTGGCAACACCCGGTTCCGGCGTTTCCACTAATCAGATGGCTCGAGGTCACGGAGATAACGGCACTTTCGATAACGAGTTAATTGGTATGAATCGGATATGTTTTACGAGTGCTTTTTTCACAGCACTCAGTACTCTCAGGCGCCTGCAGTAAAAGAGTTAGACACAACATTGAGATCTTTAGCGCAACAGGGCCCAGAATGCAATTTAATTTTACATTAGCGTGAATACCTAATATTTTCCAGATGGAACATTCATCGGAGGTTGGAGAAAGCATCGATGTGCTTGAAAACTCTACTCAATGTTTTGTGGCAGGAACACCATTTTTGATAGCATATCACATGACTTGGGAAAATCGCCAATAGGGCTGGTGTGAAAGTCACTATATGCACCTGAAAACTTTTCAGAATCTGCACGAGAGAATCTTGCACTTTGAAAACATTGTTTTCCGCAGATGTAGAACATCACTGAAACAGGAAATGATTAACACAGTTTAAATTCAAAAAATTCTTAGCATGCATCTGTCAGCAAAATTTGTGTCTGTAAAACAAATGAAATCTTTGACACTAGTGGAACCTGAATAGTGCCGTCGGATAACACTGTCCACGAGAGGCGAAAAATAATGTTGTTAAACATAAAGATGACAGAATCTCCTTCAATACCATGGCCTCGCTAAAGCAAATTGCATTAGGCACAGACACCGTACAACAGGTGTTCACAGTACGCGTTCTACAAACCTAAGATGCGTCTTTTTTAAAAAATCATATTGTTGTAAATATACTACCACTGCCTGATAGATTAAACCTACTCTAAAGCCACATACCTAGTATGATGGCGACGCAAGCTCATCAAAACAATCTCTCTACCTGCCACCATTATTAAAGCTGATCTACATTGTGGTTTCTACGTGGACATAGGCCACAAACCACCGCGGGTTCGAGCGTCGCGCGAGCCGAAGCCCCGATCAGCCGTCACCACGCGCACACTGAAACACCGCATGCAGCGCGCACTCAACCTCCACCGGGAGGAGAGCACTTCGCTGCAAGGACACAAACCTCCAAGTTCACAAAGGAGACGTTTATTGAAACGCCATCCTCCAGCGGCACACACATGCACACACACACGCGCACATACACATATATACAAACGCACATACACACACATACGCAGTCACCGTGTCAAGGGAGCGCGCGAGGAGCTAGGCTCCCCTGCGCGCACGAAGTGACACGGAGTGCGCGCCGCAAGCACGCAAGGGCGTGCTGTGATCTCTCTCTCGCAGTGACCAAAGGGTTCCTTTGAGAGAGAGTGGGCAACCACCGCAATGTACGCCTGTCGCGGATCGTTGGATCACGATCGACAGGCTCGAGCTTCGCTCTCAGGTAAGACCCGGAATCTTCAAGACAGATCTCGGCGCATTGTTCGCGACAAAGAAAATGATAACGCGTCGTATCGCAACAAACACGGGATACAGAATTGATACGCGTGCCAGAATCAGGGATAAGGCCGCATGCCGGCGGCTGTTAAAAAACAACAAATACAGTTGTTTTGAAGGTTTCGCGGCAATATGAACAGCCACCTTGAATTTTAACAATATAGCGCGAGCGTCGACGAAACTGCTGGTCAGCACCTTACAACGGCGATAAGCGTGCAACACGGCGAGAGTTCGTGCATGCGCAAGAATGTGGAACGTCGCAAACAGATATTGTGGCAGGGCGTGTGTCTTTCTGATCCGAACAGCGTAGCAGAAGACGCTCTCTCTTCGTGCGCGTGCGCGAACTCTCGCCGTGTTGCACGCTTATCGCCGTTACAAGGCGCTGAGCAGCAGTTTGGTCGACGCTTGCGCTATATTGTTAAAAATCAGGGCGGCTGAACATGCAAAATGTAAAACTTTAGTAAAAAAAAATTGTGTACACAGAGACAAAGGTAGCTTTACTGACCTATGCCCATCATGTAGCATGAGTTGAATGCTCCGGGTAAATTTTAACGGTGCTGCGGTTTCTCAGATGTTCATTATGTGAACAATGCAAAAAAAAAAGTTAACTCCAGAAAACATGCAACAAAATAAATTCAATTTAATTAACAGAACAACTCTTATGAATTTTCCTAATTGGCCCACACGATACGCTCCTAGTAGAACCTAATCACCAGCTGTGGGCAACGGACGTTGGCCACTCTAGCAGGCACTTCTTCGTCGCAGTCCTTCCACTTTAAGGTGAACATGAGCTTCCCGGTAGAATTGCTGATCTCGATGATGTGGTCCGGGTCCATGCCCCGGTCCAAGCCATATCGTTTTGGACCACCCTGGACATTCTTCTCGCGTTTCGGCGCGTCGATTTCGGTTTTCTTCTTCTGCGTGGTCTGTGACTCCGCTTGCTGTGACTCCTCCGGCCCCCCGGAGTTCTCACCCTCACACTCGAACAGAAACTCTACTGTGTTTCCTTCCAGCACGGTGCATGTTATGTAGGTGGGGACACAGCGGGCCGTGCCGGTGTCAGATAAAGTTCCCTTGTTCGTCTAAGCCGTATGAGATGGCAGTTCGCTCCGCGGCCTGTGACGTAGGGGGAGGCAATGTTTTCCTATCGAGAATACATGCCTTTTGAGAGCCATTTTCTAGTCAACTGTGGCCAATAATAAGATAAAAAATTTTTGACGCGCTGTTTTTGTCTAGGTCCATTATTAAGCGCAGTTTTGTGAATCTGTGGCTTCGAGCATGCTTAAAAAAAAGAGCAGAAGGCGAAGAATTTTAAGCACGGAATTTGAATCTGCTGCACAAATAAGCGGGATCTGCTAGCTCCCACTGAACTCCCCTTTCCCCTCTCACTTCCTTTACACCATTACTTCTTTCCTTGCTTTTTTCCTTTCTCTCTTTCTTGCTTTTATCCTCAGGGTACTAGGTGCAGTAAAGAGGGGAAGAGAATTTCACAGCACTGGAGAATGAACACCAAGCATAACTTACACTATACATACAATAAGGGTAAAAATTATGGTTACCATTTTTGTTTTTTTTAATCTACACTAGAATTTGACGAGCAGTAATGTGATGCGGGGCGCCAAAGCAGCATATAAATCAGTTGATGAGCACAGATTATTAAGCGTGGTAAGGAACGTTTTGAGATGGATGGGATTATTGATGCTCATTAAAAATGCGGGCAAGAAATTCCATTAATTACAGATTGTCAGAAAATATGATTGTGCACATGTCACCGTATTGCAATAGCTCAATGAGACCTCGTGGTTACGACGATAAGAAATGAAGTGTGGTGTGCGTGTGCGGACCATGCACAAGGACTAGTTCATTTGCACCTCTTTATAGCCATCGGCGTAGGCCAAGAGGCTGTGCGCCGACAACTTGTTATGGTAACTAAGCACCGGCGGCCGCAGCCCACCCGGTGAACTTGGCAGCGTGCCAACTCGCTTCGTCACTGCCTGTATGTCTACAACCCGGACAAGATGTGTAAAATGGGCATGGCGGGCGCAAATGGTTACGCGTTTCGGGGATCCTGCAGCGGTTCGTGCAGGCGAGGTTCGTGCAAATATTGATGACGTTGGCTTGTTTGAGACAAAAAAAAAAAAAAAAGAAAGCCTTAAATGACGGCAGGATTTGTTCCGTTTTGTACACGTGAATAGTCCGTACTTTTTTTTTTCACTTCCTTACAGGGACCTTGAGCTGGGTTTTGAGTAGGATGGCGCTGCCTCTTGGCGGCCAAGAAAAACCTGACTGGGTAGTACAACGGCGGCTCTGCCTGTACTGCAGCACCTATCACGCAGATTTTCTGCGTCGATTCGTTCTTTTTTCTGTCCTTCGTAAGTGTGAAAAGAGTCGTCATGTATGATGGACATCATTGTGAACCAGCATTTTTTTTTTTTTTTTTTTTTTTTTTTTTAAAAAAAGAAGCGCTGCGGCTTCTTTCCGGCGAAATGTTCAAAGCATGCAGCATTGATCCTGGCGTGTACCATCCGACCCGAAACATCGTCACCGCCGCTGTTTCCACTTGCGTCGTCGGGTGTCACGGACAATAAGTAAGCAATTTCATTGTTCAATTATACTGCTTTCTTGCAAGCCGCACGAAACTGGGCTATGGTGCGATTGGTACGGGCGTCACATGCATGGTTCAAGATAAACGCCCTTCGCTATAAGCTTGCCGCTCCGCCGACTCAGAGCTGGAGTATATAAAGTACAACCAGCTATGTACGCGTGTTTATTTGTGATCAAGAGGGAAAGCGTCCGTTATGCTACTGTTTTCGTCAGTTGAGTAAGTAAAAACTGCACCTGTGCACGTCAAGCAACGAAAGGTAAGTCGATGACAAACTAGAGTTTACTTAAAACTTTAGCTATCTCAATGAAAGCAGCCATTCGCTTTCAATAGAAAACAGCAATATACGTCATATGGCGCATATTTTAATTACTAAGCAGCCGACAATAGCATTTCGGTCATGCACCGCGTGTTCTTGATCTGACAGTGCGCTTCTAATGTTCAAAGTCCACACTGAGCCAACAGGCAAAAGCTTTGGATCGAGAGCTGTAAGCGTGTAACTTAAAGGCAACCGCCAGTTGAGTAGTGGAATAGCGCCTGTGTTGTGGTGTGTGCTCTCTCCCCTTCTGTCCGTCGTCCTGGTGCTGCGCTTCTCGTATGGTATGGATATCAGTACCGACTTGGCCAAATTTCTACTGGAACGAAGTCACCGTGCCTTCACTGATATCTGCACCTAACGAAGAACACCCAAGCGCCTGCCGCGGTGTAATTCGAACGTTTCTGCACTCCCAGCCTCAGCTTTCTGTGGGACTTTCCAGTACGTAGACTTTGTATTTTCAAACATTACGAGCGTGACTTACCAGCCAAACGGTGCGTAAAAAGCAAGAACCAACTAAGGATCAACTTAGCCCACATGCATTCATTTGAATGCAAGCCCCAGCGGCCCATGCACGGCAGCCTATAGGACCCTGGCATTCACGTTACCCCTTCATACGGCTTGGTTAAAGCGGGGCTTTGTATGTTAGCTGAGGAAGAAGAAAAACAGAAGAAGAAGAACGCTCGGTCACCCGCAGCTAATGTTTTCGCTCAATATTTGGTTCAGTAGCGTTGAGCCGTTTTAATTTTATTTTATTGCTGAGTTTTATATCCTGTTCCAGTAAATAATAAAATTTGAAAATTATTCATGCATTAGTCCGTCTGTTTTTGTCCTCAAATACGACTGGCAGCACTTGGCTGTACAGACGTCGGGAAAATTTCTATATTGAGTAACTGACGATTAGAGCAGGATGGGGGTAAATGATTATTATTGCGACAGCAATACTGCGCCAGGTTTCGGCCCGTCGCGTCGTCCCGAGAAGGGCCACGCTTGACCTTGAACAGCCACGAAGAAACAGAGGAAAAAAGAAAAAGAAAGGATAAGAAGAAGAAAAAGAAGACTGGTAACTTACGCTCTCGCGCGTCATACTCTTAAAGGATGAGCTTAATTGTCCCCAATAATGTAGCACCTTATGCTGATAGGGCAATAATGTAGCAGGCAAAAGAAGCTTCCGCCGTTGCTATCGGAATTCAACTATAGGGTTAACCAGAGGTAAACCACAATGAATGTTTTTTTTTTATTTTTTCATTGCCACATACCCAGCTAAAGCTGTCATGCGCCGAAAAAGAAAACAATGTTTCCTGCTTCGCTTTTCTGGAGCACAAAGTTCCACATGAACTTTAGAACAAGAGCTCGAACTACTACACGAATAACGCGTTTCGTCCTGTTCCCACTGAAGAACGCTGAAATCATATCAAGGTGAAACCAAGCACACACGCCGAAACTAAAGATGTAAATACCATACGTGTTACTATACACACTATACACAGCACGCAGGAGCCTCTGAATCTGCGTTCCTATGGAGGTGAAACGCAAAGGCAGCCGTGTATTGTGGCCCTAAGGACACGGACAAAGGTCGACTCCGCCACGTATTGGGATTAAAGTCATGCCGGAGAAGCGGATTAATTATCTTGCTCCTGCGGCCATGACACGATGCGACCACCATCTTGTTGCGCCTTATGGTTTCCTACATAGTCGCACTATATACCTTCTACTAGAACCACTTTGAGGCTAGAAGCATACTTCTAGTCGGATAATTTACAACAAGCATGGCATGACTTCGTGGCTGCGCGCAAATAGTTCATTGTATGCTCAGAAAATGCTGCCATTTTTTTTTTATTTGCCAGCATAGAAGGATTCGATCCTTCGACTCTGCTGTGCTAGGCTTCTCAGGACATTTTCGAGCGTTTTTCGAATCATGCGTGTTTGATGACCAGAGCTCATATACGTTCGTCCAGAAAATGCTCTCTCGATGCTCACTTGTGCAGATGGCACAGCAAGCGCTAATGATAGCTAGTGAATAGAGTTCTGAACGCCGCAACTTCTCATCCTCCCTAAATTTCAAACACTCGAGTCTTTGCTTATTCTAGGCACCTTTTCCAAATGCATCGAGCAAGCTCTGTATTTCTTTGATTCTGAGAGAACTGTCGCTGCCTCGGAGTCCTTGCAGGCAGTCTTCTCTTTGAGAAATGCTTCAAACTCATCCTCAGCTTGGCACTTGAACGAAGCCGGCTGTCCAACGAAGCCGCTTCCATGTGGGGACCAAATGCTGTTTTGCTCGGCGCTTACCTCGCTGGTCAACGTAATGTGGTATCGAGGGTCCAAAAAATGGCTGCACAAAACAGATCGCGTCCCAACAAAATCTTCTCGCGCCTTTTCACGGCGACTGCTAGGTTTCTCGCTCTCGAGGACGTCAGTTTTGGACAACTCTATGCGGCATTTCAACCAGGTACCGTAGATATCACCCACTCTTAGTTGTTCCCTTTGTAGTTCAACAGTGGCTTTATCAGCTGGAGCCAAAGCGGTTATCTTCTTCACCTTCGGTGTATATGGCACATACCCACAGTGGAGGATTAGCCAGAATGCATTGTAGGTGGCAGAAAAGAATTCATGATGTCGATTTAACTGTATAATAGATAAGTTATTAATTAGGAGTTAGTGTTGTTGAAATAATTTGGAATTTTGAGGCGATAGGAATCGAAATCAATGAAAAAAGGGCTAAAATTAAAAATAATAAAAATAATCAAAAAAGAGCGAGTACAATTCAGGCAGATCAGCGCTAACACACAAATCTTCCGGTAGCAATATTATAATTGTGGAGTAACTCACACACTGGTTTTAGGGCATACCCTTTGACGGTTGCACGAAAGGACAGGAGGACAGGAACTGTAAATGGCAGTCCTATGCGAGCAAGAAGTATTTCTGAATAATTTCTTCTCTGATTAGAATACCTGCGACAGGAAACAATATATTGTTCAATTGTTTCCACGTCATGCACATGATGCACAAAGATTCGACGGCGTGAATCCAGAGCGACATAAATAAAGATTGAGACAAGGGATTCTACAACGCATGAGCGTCATGGAGACCTCACATTGCCTCGAGTTACAATATCGGACATTACAATGGAAATTTAAATGCTTGAAATCCGTAGCCGCAAGGAGTGGCACATGGTTCAAGGAGTTTAACGTTTAAAACCGTCCAAAACAGGATATATTTATCAAAATAATATTCGGTACAACATCGGCAACAGGCACATTGAGAGCTGAATTTGCTAAATAATCCGCCATTATATTAGAAGCGATGCCGCAGTGTCCGGACCCCACTGAAAACGCACTTCTTGTAAATGTAACGAAAGGAAACACATCAGGGTTTGTTTCAAAAGACAAATTTTCGGGCTTTCTAATGCTGCTAAGACTGAAAGGCAGTCAGAGAGCATGATTACGTGAGTATACGTTACCGGGAACTTTTTGAAGGGCTAAACCAATCGCAAGCAATTCAGCAGTAAATATTGATGTGTACTCAGGAATCCGGACAGAAAAACTCTAATCGAGTGCCTGGGAATAAATACCTATTACTGCTTTTTCATCCCGTTGTGAGGCATCTGTGAAAATAGCTACGCGTCGTGGATACTGTAATAGATAATCTTCAAGGTGGCCATTTATTACAGTGGTAGTCAAGTGCTTTGCATTAGATGGCAACGACTGGTCAGATAACAGTGCGGAAGTAGCTTGAACATTGCCAACACGTCTTACTGACATAAGCGAAACTGCAATTTGGGCAGCAAGGACTGAGTAAATACAAATTGTGGTTGCTTATATTGCGGCCAATGATAATCTAGAAACTGAGCTTGGTGGGTAATACAAACGGGAGAAGCCGCTCCAGACAGAGATTGAAGTTCTCGTAAAAAGGTTCGCACAGTGAGGAGCTCAAACCGAGAGTTCAAGTCCCGTACAGGGACCTCTAAATAGAGGACTGCATTTGGAACTGATCTTGGCAACCTCAAGCATAGTCGTAAAGCGCGCTTCTCCAGTAGCAACAAAGGTCGTAATTTGTATTTATGACTGCCCGAGAAAAGAATACAGCCAAACTCCAGAATTGGTCTCACATAAGTTTTATAGAGAAACAAAAGAATACCTCTGCTCATACCGAATTTCTTATGGCTAATTATAATCAGGCGACCAGGGGCTCGCTCACCTTTCAGGCAATTGCTTTTGATATGAGGCCGCCAGTCTAATTGGGAGTGGTATAATGCACCCAAGTACTTCAAGGATTTAACTGTGGGATCTGTGAACCGCAATATGCAAGGGAGATATAAAGAGGGCGTGCCGGTGGGAAAACGAGTACTGAGGATTTCTGCACATTAAGAATTAATTTTACTTTACCCAGCAAACTTCAAGGGCATTCAAGTAGGCTTGAAATAATTGGTGTAAAGAATGAATATCAAAAAGGCAATATCATCCGTATACACGTATACTTTTATTATGGATGAACAGGAATATCCCTCATTATTATATTAAAAAAACAGTGAAGATAACACCAATCCCTGAGGCACGCCTGTAGTTTGGTAATAAGTTTCAGAAGTTAAAGAACCTCTAGTGCAGAAAAATTTCCTATTCCTCAAGAATTCTTTTAGCCATGCAAAAATGTAAAATGGTGGCCTAATTTCGTTTATCTTATTCAAAAGTATAGAGTTATCTACACTGTCATATGCTTTGGCGATATCCACAGCGACCAATGCCGCCACTTCTTTCTTCTTCATTGTAAACCTAATTCTACTCTCCAAATCTATATGAGCCATCCATTGCAAATCGAGCACCCTTGACGAAACCCAATCTGTGCATCACAAAATGCATTCAGGGTCATAACATGGTTTGTAAGGCGCAGGTGAACTATGCGCTCAATACGTTTCACTAAGTTTGAAATTAGAGAAATCGGCCGAATATTATCCAAATCAAAACCTTTTTTGGGATCTTTGAGGATGAGTATAATTTTAGAAACTTTCCAGTCTTCAGGTAATCAAGCAGTTTCCAGGGAAAAATTTACAATATTCAACACTTCTGAGTTGTGATCTTGCACTAAAGCTTTCAGCATAGCGACTGCATGTAATACCGTCGCACCCAGGAGCTGCAGGTTTCAGAGCAGCCACTATACATCAGGCATCTATATTTAACAAAATAATACGTCCTGACTATCAGCTTTTAGCGATCAGTATTTCGCTTCCACAGTATGCCATGTTACGACCAAGCATCCGCATTTGCGCGCTCTATTGTTCGCCTGTGGGCATGGATAAGTGCTGTGAATATGTGGTGATGGTCCAATGGCTCTAAGTGAGCCTGTTTCCAGGAATCCTGTTTTGTAAGCCTGTTTTGCTTTGTGGACACTCTGCAAATGCCAAATTGACCCTGCCAAGAGAACGTCTGGAAAAACACAAAGAAACGTCCCCCTGCGGGAAATGCAGGAAGTGCTTTCTTTCTTTTGTTCACCCTTCCAGTCGATAAGCCCTATCGTCCAGTGAGGAATGCCTACTTTCCAAAGGAGACGACAGAGTGACATGTCCGCTGACGTGCAGGACAAGAAAGGAGCATGACGCATACAGCCATTAAGTGATTTCCCAGGAATGCAGGAAAGATTTGCAATTGTCGAAAACGGACAATGCTGGGAGCGGATGCGGCGCCACGTGCACTCGGGTTTCTGAGAAGTAAAACCACTTGTCAGAACCAGCCTGTGGTTTCTTTGCTGAAGAATAGAAATGTACCTCCTCTCCTCGCCGTTCCCAAGCTTTTCCCGCCAACAAGTGATCACGCCCAACGAATGAATGCCGGACCAGTCAGCGCTTCAGACCATCAGTGCAGTGATGTGTTCGATTGGATGCCGATACCTGAGGGGCGTGCCCTGGATTTGGTTGGTCAGCATCTTCAGAGAGGGGCTGGACATAGGGGGTTTTAAGGACGCTGCAGAGCACGAAATGTCGCTCTGGGCCCTGGGTAAACGGCTCATCCAGTCGCTTCTCGCTATGAACTCTTAACGCTTGCCATATTGCTGATGTACCCTTCTTTTTCGTGTAAATAATCTTGTAAATAAGTTTTCTCAAAGTGCCATTAAACCTGCTTGTATATATTTTACCAACTTCGAAGATTCAGTCCTTCTCCAACCCCGAGTCTCTGCACGCTACCAAGTGAAGGCCGGGTCGACGTAGCCCCAGCGTCACGACAGCCACAATAAAAATAGCTAATGTCCACTTCCCTTTAGGCTTGTTCGGGACAGACTGTTTGTATGTGTTATTGGCCGACGCAAGCAGGGCTGTAATTGCAGGGAATTTTAATTCGCATCATAGTTACTGGGGCAGTCGGACAGATTCCTGCGGCCAGCTTCGTTGGTTGTGAATGTCTAAAAACGCTGTGCGCTGCTGCAATTCCGGAGCTGTTACATTTATGCGAGGAGTTTCCCACTCAGTCACTGACCTAATCTGATCAATGGGAGGGCTAGTGGTAACTAATTGATCCACAGAGGATTCAGGCACATCTAGCGATCATTTTCTGATAAACTTCAATACGCGTTTATCTCCACTCAGAAATATGGGTGTCCACAAATTTGCCAAGCACATTACTTATAAAAAGTTGATATCCGCTTCTCTTGCTTCGGGAGTTAGTACAAGCCGGTCCGACAGAGCTAAGCAGGCAGTTTCCTTTCTGCAAAATGCAGTACAGCATCAGTATTTTGTATGCGCGGCAACCTCTACCAAACAGCCATCTCACTGGTTGACACAAGAATCCAAGAAAGCCTATCGTCGCAGAAAACCTGCCTGGAATAGTCTATCTTACAACCAGAGTCCAACTAATTGTTAAAATTAAAAATTCTTCTCTGCATCTTTCAAAAGAACAATTGCAAATGCAAAGGGAGGAGTAAAACCAGAATTTAAACACATATCTCTCAAGTTCACGTAATCGGAAGGCTCTATATAGGTTCATGGAGCATAACAAGATTACACCTCCAACCTCACTAATTCAATAGTGCTTGAACCACAGAAGGCTAAGCAAAAACTGGAGTGCATTTCTCAGGGCTTGACGTTACATTTCCAGAAACAGAGACTGGTACCTTTGAGTACACTGTCACCCTGCTCAGACTTTACTGAGGTTTCCTCATCAGAGCTGCTATCAATCTTGGCAACGATGCAATCTGCTGCTCCAGGACACGATGGCGTCACTGTTGGAATGATTAAAATCATAGCCCAAGATTTTACAACTAACCTATTAATTATTGTGAAAACTTCATTGACAAATGCTTGGATTTCACACATTTTAAAGGTGGCGAAAATTATTTTGTTCTTGAAAGAATTAGGGAAGGACTAGGTCTTAGATAATGTTAGGCTAATTGCGTTAACTTCAAGTTTAGTCTAATGAATAGAATGAATAGCACACAGTCGTCTAACAAAGTATGTTCATGAAGTTAACTGTTTCAGCTCATTACAAATTGACTTTCAAGGTGGTTGCTCCATATGGTCCGCGCACGTAGATCTAGAAAGCAGAATCCGTCTCCCACTACGCAGGAGGGAAGTCTCAGCTCTGGTGAGTGGTGACACTTGATGTTGCTAAAGCCTACGACAGCGTAGAACATACGATCCTGCATAACGAGCTTGCTCGGTTACATCCTCTATCATATATTTATGAATGGATACGTGAATTTCTGAAGGATAGGCATTTTTACTGTACAGACTTAACCCTCTGATCTAGCACGTATCATCAATCAAGGGGTGTGCCTCAAAGGATCAGTTCTTTCATCGCTGCTTTTTAACATTTTGGTAAATGACATCCCGAT
>JAJIZL010043474.1:0-34579 GCA_023969395.1 Amblyomma maculatum
ACGTCGCACTTGAACTTTATCAACTGCGTGACGTGTCCGCTCGAGAGTCACAGTCCGTATCCTCGCAGAACTGGCGCGAGCGCCGCGGTGCGGCTCGCAGCCGCTCCGCCGATCGGAGCCGTGAGCCGCGTATTTTTGACCGCGCCTGTACCTCTGTATCCCACATTCCTGATTTAGTGTTCAGTAGCCATGCCCTTAAGTGTATTTCTGTTGATGTTTTGAAAGGTGTATCCGACCATAATCTTGTTTCGTGTGCTTTCTCACTGTAAGCTTATGTTGAATGTGAAAAACAACCCATTGTCGTGTAAACATTCAATAGAGTTGATGATGAGGGAATAGTGGATTTTCTAGAGACTCATTTTGACAGCTTTAAAGCTGAGAAGAATGTAAATGTATTATGATGCATGTTTAGGAAACTATGCCTTGATTGCTTGAAAATGTATGCCCCTAATATTATGAAGAAAAAGAAACATAACCCATGGATTACGCGGGACATAATCCACACTAAACGTAAATAAAGCGGATGCGGCGTTCTAGTAAGCGGAATGAGGCAAATGTGAGCATATTGGGCAACTTATTAAGAAGTAATATTAAACAAGCCAGAGACTCATTTTTACTAATACGCTTGGTCGTTTTCTTAGTGAAGCTCCAGAAAGATTCTGGCGCTACATAAATGGCACAAAACAACGCAATATGTCACTAATAGTCAATGGTTCACCTGTCACAGGACCAAAAAACATTGTTAACCTATGCAATTAGTATTTTAAGTCGGTGTATACTGATAAAAACTCCAGTTTTCCTTCTGAGCCAGACGACTATTTCTCTTTAATGGCAGATGTCGTCTCCCACGAAGGTATTTTTAACCTTCTTTTGAAACTTGACGTCAAAAAGTCCAGTGAGCCTGATAACATTCCACTAGCCTTTCTTCGCCGCTATGCAGAATGGTTGTCCCATTATCTCTTTGTTATCTTCAATGCCTGTTTGGCGCAGTGAACAGTGCCGTCAGAATGGAAAACTGCACGTGTCGTACCAATCTTTAAGGGAAACGATCCAACTTGTGTATCTAATTATCGCGCAATTTCTTTGCTCTTGACCACATGCAAATGTTTGAACATGTGATTTGCCGTGCCTTGACAGAATTTTTGGAATCCAGCAATCTTTTTTCTAATGAACAAAATGGGTTTAGGTGTGGCTTATCTCCCGTCTCACAAGTGATTACCACTTGTCATGAGTTTTTTTTTTATCGCAATTATTAACAAATTACAAATGGACGCTGTTTTCATAGATTTCGCCAAGGCCTTTTATAAGGTTCCGGACACTAAACTCGCAGAAAAACTTTACATTGCCGGAATCAATTCTAATATTATTGACCTCATTAAAGCCTACCTAGAAGATAGATTCCAATATGTTAATGCTAACAATGAGTACTCTGATCCACTACCGGTTTCATCTGGTGTCCCACAAGGATCTGTTCTAGGACCTATTCTATTTTTGGTTAGTGTAAACGACTTAACGAATATAGTTGACCCAGAAGTTAAACTTTTTACTGATGACTGCGTTCTATACTCTACAACTAACTCCACAGTATAGACCAGATTAAGCTTAACAGTAATCTGCAGAAGATCTCTAATTGGTGCACCCAGTGGGCATGTTTCTTAACATTAATAAATGCTTGGTCCTCAGAGTTTGTAAAAAGAAAACTGTCCTGACACATCCATATTGTATAGCTGGCGTAAAACTTGCAGAATCCGTGTCTGTAAAATACCTTGGCGTCCAGATAAGCAATAACTTAAGTTGGAACGCCCACATCGATGTTATTTGCGGGAAAGCTCTGAGGACTCTCTAGTGTTTGCGGCGTAAACTGTTAAAGGCCCCAGCGAACATGAAATTGTCAGCGTACAAGGCTTTGGTGCGCAATCGTCTCGTATATGCATATTGTCTATGGAACCCTTGCACAGCCAAGAATTTTTCGAAATTAGAAAGAGTGCAAAAGATCGCAGCCCGTTTCATCTGTAACAGATTCAAGCGCACAGATAGTGTTTTAGACATGATCAACTCAATAGGTTTAGAATCCCTTCAGGCAAGACCCACTGAAGCAAGGTTGAAATTTTTGTACCTAATATACAGCAATATCATTAAAATTAACTCTCATGATTATATTACTCCTGTTTCGCGCGCAAGTAAGCGTTTTAATCATAGAAAAATGTTACAATAATTGCAAGCATACTCAGTTAAGCAATCTTTTTTGTCAAAATAATTGCAGAGTGGAATGATCTGCCGATGTTTGTAGTGACAGCCCGAATGTAGAAATATTATTGATAACTTGAGAGCCTCTCGCATGTGAAACCTTTGTTTGTTTTTTGCATCATCTTTTTTTCCTTCCATGAAGCTCGTGTAACTTTGTTGTACCTTTCTTTTTATTGTATCTTTGCTCACCCCTGCTTGGAGTCTGTATTACTAAATAAAATAAAGTAAATAAAAAATTAGGATCGTCATGCACTGCGATAAACAACACGCAAGTTGCAGAACACACCAACTCTTACGGCTTGTCATTTGTGTGTCCAGGTACGTTCCATTCCAAATTGAACTGAAGATTACTAGAGCAGTAAAGAAGAGATTTACTCGTCGCTAAGTGCACTCCATTGTCTACGCTACCTGCAGGATGCTGCTTGTAAAAGTAAAATATGAAATGCAGTGATACGAACTATAATGCTCTTTGTTTGCACATCGGGTGCCCAGTTCGGCAGCGGCGCGCATCAGAGGTCCCTTCAAGCCTTAGTCTTCCCTGTTGCAGGTGAGACGTAACTGCTTTTGTACTAATAACATAAAACGAGTATGCGCCGCTGCCGAACACAGCACGGAGTGTTGAAACTGCTTGAACTGCCTTATATCAGGGTGGTTTCTTTTTAAGCTAAACCTTATCCTTGTCTCACACCAAATTCTTAGCCATCGCCTAGGATAATTAAGATATCAGCAAGGCGCTTGAAGATTTGAAGCGTGAACTGAGGGCTGATCTTAGAACATTGAAAAACAGACAGAAAAGTACTGCAATGACACTTGTGACGGTGTAAATGAAATCATTCGCAGCGGTGGCGTAGCGGTAGAACATCCGCCTCGCATGCAAGCGGACCGGGGCTCAAATCCCGGTGCCACGCAATTCTACACCGGAAAACAAAATCCGCGTCTCGATGGAATGACATAAAACATGTTTCGGGTGCGGCCTGATGCCGGTGAAGACCTCCGGCAACGCACTCCGTCACCAGAACAGGAGTTGGCCACCCTGGTGCCATAATTGGCCGCAACCTCTCATGATTAGTTCCATAGAACCCCGGCCCTCAGTCACCAGCGGCTGCGGAACAACTGACCACGGCGGCGGTCAGGGAGGTGCTAAGAATTCCTGGATCCGCTGGCCAGGCCGCCATTGGAAACTGACCCTGGTAACGTTTAACGAGCACCCTAGCTAGTGAAGCTAGTTTAGCAGTGCTGTTAGAGGAACTAGAGGGTATGGAATGGGATGTCATAGGCTTAGTGAAGCTAGGAGGCCGAATGAGTCATATACTGTACTGAAGGATGAGCATGTACTGTGTTATCGAGGTTTACCGGAGAGGCGAGAACTAGGAGTAGGTTTCCTTGTCAATAAGTATATAGCGGGAATATAGATGAATATAGCGGGAAATGGGGATGGGCAGGACATGTAGTGCGAAGAGAGGATAACCGATGGTCACTTAGGGTAACAAACTGGATTCCAAGAGAAGGAAAGCGTAGCAGGGAGCGAAAGAAAGTTAGGTGGGCGGATGAGGTTAAGAAGTTCGGGGGGTCATGTGGATGCAGCTAGCACAGAACAGGGATAAGCGGAGAAATATGGGAGAGGCCTTCGCCCTGCAGTGGGTATATAGTCAGGCTAATGATGATGATGATGATGATAGATGATGATAGATACATTCTATAGTATTAATGAGAGGGTACGGCAGGCATCGTAATCAGGCTTAAGAAGCGCTATAAACTGAAGGTTGTACAGGCCTATGCACCCACATGTAGTTACGATGACCAGGCAGTTGAAAGCTTCTACGAAAATGTAGAATCGGCATTTCGAGAAGTAAAGACGCAGTATACTGTACTAATGGGCGACTTCAATGCCAAGGTAGGGAAAAAACAGGCAGGAGACAAGGCAGTAGGTGACTATGGCATTGGTTCTAGGAATAGCAGGGGGGAGTTACTAGTTGAGTTTGCAAAGCGCAGTAACTTAAGAATCATGAATACCTTCTCCAGCAAACGGAAGAACCGGAAATGGACATGGAAAAGTCCTAACGGGGAGACTAAAAATGAAATCGAATACATACTGTGTTCAACCCCCGTCATTATGCAAGATGTAGAGGTAATCGGGAAAGTGCGATGCAGTGACCACAGGGTGGTGAGGTCCCGAATTAGTCTAAATCTGAAGAAGGAACGGAACAAATTAGTAAGAAAGAAACCCATCAACGAATTAGCGGTGAGGGGGAGGGCAGAAGAGTTCAGGATCTCGTTACAGAATAGATATTCAGCTCTAACCGAGGATGGCGACATTACCCTAGAAGCAATAACAATAATTTCAGAGATATCATCACTGACTGCGCTGTAGAAGTAGGCGGTAGGATAGCTAGAGAGGATACCGGTAAGCTGTCCAAGGAAAAGAAAAATTTGATTAAGAAATGGCAGAGTATGAAAGCTTCCAATCCAACAGACCATATCGAATTGGCCGAGATATCAAAGCTAATCAATAGGCGCAAGGTGGCCGATGTAAGGAAGTATAACATGGAGAAAATTGAGCATGCTGTAAAGAACGGGGGAAGCCTTAAAGCGGTAAAGAAGAAATTCGGCATAGGCAAAAACCAGATGTATGCAAACCAGATGTATGCGATAAGGGACAAGGCGGGCAACGCCATCACGAATATGGACAAGATAGTCAAAGTAGTCGAGGAGTTCTATAGAGATATTTACAGTAGCCAAAGTAGTCAGGGCCGTAATGAGATTGGCGGTAGGATAAAACAGTCAGACGTCGCACCAGTGACGAAGGACCAGGTGAAGAAAGCATTAAAACTATGAAAAGGGGGAAATCAGCTAGAGGGGATCAGATAACAACAGATTTGTTGAAGGATGGGGGGATATCGTGCTAGAAAAACTGGCCACACTGTATACGGAGTGCCTGGTGTCATCGACGGTAACGGAACCATGGAAGAATGCAAACATCCACATTCATAAGAAAGGGGACTCTAAGGACCTTAAAAATTACAGACCAATCAGCTTACTGTCTCTTACGTATAAGGTATTTAATAAGGTAATCGCTAATAGAATCAGGACCACCTTAGACTGCCATCAAGCAAAGGATCAAGCAGGCTTTCGGAAACGTATACTGTAGGGCCGCGCTCGAGGCTAATCACTTGCAGGTGCGCGTCTCTGCATGATACCGCCATCCGCCGGTTTGCTTCTTGTATTGTGGACGCAGTTCCCCTTCTACAAGCCTGCCGCGTGTGTAGAAAGCCGACCGGAACGTCGGCGCCGGAGTTGCGGGACCCTTTTAGCCCGAAAGTCATTCATGGGGAGAGGCGCAACAGAACGGGCTGCCGGGTGTTCGCATATATGGCACCCTTCGTACTGGCCAGTAGCGAGCACCCAAATGACCCTTAAGCCTTTTTTTTTTACACTGCGACTTTGAGCAGTGCGAAAGGCAGTCTCGTTTATTCTGTCTGCAGATGCGACAAAGAGCGCCCAAAGAAGCACTCAGGAGTTGACTCGGGTATTGTTCTCAGAGCTGGCAAGCCAGAAGCTCCCCTTTAATCCGGCGCCAGGCCTTCAGCAATGCGGCTGGTTGATCTTTCCCTTTCCGTGTCGTTGCTCGCAGTGGTAAAAAAGTGTGGCGCGGGGCAATGCACTGTGGAAAGGATTTAGCCAGCAGAGGGCAGCGTGGATGGGGCGGCGGTGTGCGGGAGACAAATGGGAAGAAATTCTCCCGAAAGGAGAAGGTTCGACACCTCACCGGGGAAAGAGTTTCGCCGTGCTTTGTTTGTTGTAATTTGTTTTGCTAGTGGGGCCCTGGGTTAGAGGCTAAGACCAACTCAAGGTGCTGGGCCCATCTAGCATATTTCCTTATTGGACAGTTGATGTGTGGGGCTGGCCTCTGAAAATGACCGCCTCTATTAATTTGTTTTGTGAAGGTGTGAAACGGGACGTGATCCAAGAGAGTTCAGTCCAGTCTGAGCTGGGGCTCCATGCGTAGGCATGTAACACGGCTGTTCTGTTTAGGTCGAAGAGAAAAGTAGCGCAGAGTGTTCTTTTGTAAATTCATTTCAACTTCCAGTTTTACTTTCTATATATATATATCATGCTGTAAATATATGTAAACGTAGCGCAGAGTATTCTTTTGTAAATTCATTTCAACTTCCAGTTTTACTCTCTGTATATATATGTCATGCTGTAAATATGTGCTCTACCATCACCCCCTTCAAGTACGCCTCCTGGTTTTCCCTACGCCGAACTACATAAAAGGATGGGTTCAAAGAACCTTCCGAAAAGGAACGAACAACAAAAATTCTACTGGTACTCTACTATCGATCATATCCATACCATTAACCAGGTGATAGAAAAATGCTCGGAATATTGCCGCTAAACCTTCAAAACTGTATCTGTTATTTTTTTTAATATCCGTTGGCATGCGGCCTTATCACTGTAATTCTGTAACGCGTATCAATTCTGTATCCCATGTTTGTTCATGCTCGTCGTCGCGATACGACGCGTATCATTTCTTTGTCGCGAACGATGGGCCAAGATCTGTCTCGAAGATTCCGATCACTTGGGTATGTTTCTACAATGTACCAGGTGGTGTTAAGAGCAGTTTGCTACGTTGTCTAGATTGTTCTGAGCAGCCTTTAAATTGAGCGTTGACGAGTGTGACGGGCATTCTTTGTTCGACGATCGACGAGCACGGTTGTTGCTATCACCGCCGCCGAGTTGCTTAGTTCTTTTGCGGGCGCAAGTCAGACCAATAAAGAATTTCTTCAGTGCAATCACCGACTCTTCATTTGTGTCATCGACCTTGTCACCACCACGTCACATCTGATGGAGGTGCTGCCTTTGATCCTTCAAGCGAAGACCCAAGCCGTGTTCCTGTCGCCCTGGAAGACCAGCCTACAGGTCACCGAGCCAGCCGCCGACTTCAAGGCCTACAACCCGAACACGGTCTGCTGCCGGACCCCATTCGATCTCGGAAGGCATCAACGCTGACAATGGCCCAGCCTACTACAGCACCGGTTGTTTTCGTCCAACCCCGTGAGCCTCCCCGCTTCCATGGACGACCGGATGAAGATTTAGGAGACTGGATGGACCTTTTCGACCGTGTGGCAGAATTCAACGACTGGAACGACGCTGCGAAACTCCGGCAAGTCTACTTTGTTCTTCAAGGACATGCCCGAGTTTGGTTCGAAAATCACGAGACTTCTTTCAAGGATTAGGAGATATTCAAAGCACAGTTTTTAATGGCTTTTGCAAGTTCTCTCCGAAAGGAAAGAGCTCAGGCCCTCCTCCAATCAAGACTACAACTCCCTAACGAGCCCGTCCTGTTATACGCAGAGGAGATGAAGCGCCTGTTTCGCCGCGCAGACCCTAACATGACTGAAGGTAAGAGAGTGAAAGTGTTATTGAGAGGCTTTAAAAAGTCGCTTTTTGCAGGCCTTTTCCGGAACCCATCGGAACCTGTGGACGAATTTCAATGGGAAGCATCAACCATCGAGAAGACGTTGGACACCCGGATGCGCCACTACGAGCGACCACTTCAGCAGGACTACTCAAGCCGCTACCCCAGTGCATCTGCAAGCGGAGGGAACATTCGGGACCTCATCCGGGAGATCGTGCGAGAGGAACTCCTCCGATTGCTGCCATCATCGCAACAACCCCTGGTGGTGACGCTCGCGGACGTCGTCCGTGAAGAAGTCCAGCAGGTGCTGGGCTTTCCTCAACCGACGGCTGCAACTGTTACAGCAGAAGAGGCAACAGTGATGAATTACGCTGCTGCATTACGTCGCCCTGCGCCCCGATTTGATGACTTTCCAAGCCCTCGCCGCTACCGTCCTGTTCATGAAAGCCGCCCCTTGGCCCCCGCCCACCAAGCCTACCAACGACTCCCAAGCCCAAGGAAGTGCGATGCCTGGAGGACAGCGAACAACTGGCCGTTAAGCTTCCACTGCTGTGAGGCCGGCCACATTCTGCGCCACTACCCGTACCGACGAAACGGTCTCCGCGGATTTGCAGTCGACGCTCCACGACCACGCCCTGGTGAACGACCGCAAGGAATCGACAACTATCTGCGTAGCAGTGCGATTGCGCCACCAAGCCGTCGGTTCAGGTCCCCATCGCCGTTTAGGGCCTGCTTCGCGTCGCCAGGACGTAACTACGATGAGAGTGTAGCGGAAGGTCACCTAGCCCTCGTAGGGGAAACTAAAGGTGAGCAACCTCACCTTTGGAGGTGAGGTTGCTCAACGGCGAAAAGACGAAGATCCTCCGCCGCCGATGACCACTAACGACGACGCAGCCATTTCATTGCCGCTCCACACGACGACATCGACGACAACGCGACCGGAGTGCAAGCCGACACCGCTACCCAGCAAAATAACAACGGTATGCCCCGGCCATAATCTGAAGAAACAACGGATTCGAGGTCGGACACCAAGGCCCACGTGCAATGCAAGGACGCGAATAAGCGACTTTGAAGTTGATGTCGACGGTCGCAGAGTCACTGCCTT
This sequence comes from Amblyomma maculatum, assembly GCA_023969395.1. Lineage (NCBI taxonomy): Eukaryota > Metazoa > Arthropoda > Arachnida > Ixodida > Ixodidae > Amblyomma > Amblyomma maculatum. Next base: position 8,772 of record JAJIZL010043474.1, read on the forward strand.
AGTAGACACCGGAGCTGAATATTCTGTCATCAGTGAACCGTTAGCCTCTCAGCTCAGGAAAGTTACCACCGCTTGGGATGGCCCGCTGATTCGCACCGCAGGTGGCAACCTGATTACTCAATCGGGACGATGCACTGCAAGAATACCCGTAAATGGGCATACTTACCCTACCAGCTTCGTGGTCTTGCAGCAGTGCTCTCGAGACGAGATTTTAGGCATCGAACACCTAAATGAACATAGGGCTATATTCGACCTCTGAACCAAGCTCATCAAGCTCCCTACAGACAAAGCCATACCGTTGCAGCGTTGCAGTCAGCGTAGGTAGCGCAGACATCGAAACCGCTGAAGGCATCGTCGCAGAAAATATACAATTGCTCTTGGAACAAGGTGTCGGCATTGCAAGAGGCATCGCGAAATTCAGGAGAGGACAAGCTAAGGTGCTGGTAACAAACTTCACCGAAGATTACCGGCATCTCAACAAGGGCACAATGATCGCTATTCTCGACGAGTTAGCGGACCTCAAAGACGAATTCGCCCTCCATGACCAACCACTGGAAGACGCACCGGACCAATTCAGTCAGCCCACATTCGACATCAACCCGGCATTGACCCACAGCAGGAAATACCAGATTCGCAGTCTTCTTCGCAGCTACAGGGAGGGCTTCTCGTCATCATCGAAGGTACGACAAACACCACTGGCCAAGCACCGTATAATAACGGACGAACACGACCGACCTCTACGCCAAAGCCCTTATCGCGTATCGCCGCGAGAACACCAGGCCATTCGCGATCACGTTGAGGAAATGCTGCATGATGACGTAATCCAACCATTGAACAGCCCCTGGGCGGCACCAGTCGTTTTGGTGAAGAAAGACGGCACACTTCACTTGTGCGTTGATTACCCGGCTTGAATAGCATAACTAAGGAGGATGTCTACCCGCTTCCCCGCATCGACGACACTCTCGACCGGCTCTGCAATGCAAGGTACTTCTCATCGATGGACCTGAAGAGCGGATATTGGCAAGTTGAGGTCGACGAAAGAGATTGCGAGAAGGCCGCATTCATCACACCGGAAGGCCTTTTTGAGTTCAAGGTGATGCCATTTTGCCTCTGCATCGCACCAGCCACGTTTCAACGAGTAATGGACACGGTCCTGGCAGGCTTGAAGTGGCAAATTTGTTTGGTATATTTGGACGACATCGCTGTCTTCTCGTCAAACTTTCAATACCACCTAAAACGACTACAGACAGTGGTGGAAGCCATCACGTCATCGGGGCTAACGCTAAAAGCAGAGAAGTGCCGCTTCGCCTACGAAGAACTGCGGTTCCTAGGTCACATCGTAGTAAGTATGGTACCCGCCCAGACCCGGAAAAAAGAGCTGCAATCGCACAATTTCAACAGCCTGCCGACAAGAAAGCTGTGTGCCGATTCCTTGGGTTGTGCGCTTATTATCGACGATTTGTCAGAAACTTTTCGCGCATCGCCGAACCGTTGACGCAGCTTACAAACTCTGACGTACCTTTTAAATGCCAAGCGCCACAAGGAGAAGCCTTTGACGAACTTATGCGCCGCCTGCAGGGCTCTCGTGTACTTGGCCACTTTGATGAAAACGCCGAGACCGAAATTCACACCGACGCGAGCAGTGTGGGCCTAGGAGGCGTTCTCGTCCATAAGAGTGCCGGACAGGTGAAAGTAATCGCCTACGCTAGCAAGTCCCTCACAAAAGCCGCAGTCAATTACTCGACGACCGAGAAGGAGTGCCTCGCGATCATCTGGGCTACTTCTAAGTTTCGTCCATACCTATACGGCCGACCATTCAAGGTGGTAAGCGACCGTCACGCGCTCTGTTGGCTGGCTAATTTAAAAGATCCCTCCGGCCGCCTTGCCAAATGGAGCCTATGATTTCAAGAATTTGACTTGACTGTAGTCTATAAGTCGGGCAGGAAGCATTCCGACGCAGACTGCTTATCACGCGCTCCCGTCGACGCACCCCCGAAGGACGATGACGACGACGCCTTTTGGGGACCAGTAAGCGCCAGCAGTTTCGCAGTACAACAGCGATCAGACCCTGAGCTGAAAGCGCTAGCCGATTAGTTAGAAGGAAAGACCGCTTCCCCTCCTGGTGTGTCCAGGCGACATTTATCTTCATTCGTGTTTAGCAATGGCCTCCTCGTGAAGGAGAACTTCGCGCTCAACAGGACTGCGCAACTTCTTGTAGTGCCTAAAAACCTCCGGCAGGAAATTCTGTAGGCGTTGCATGATGGAGCCCACAGCAGGTCATCTCGGATTTGCACGCACGTTGCGTCGAATCCAAGAGAAGTACTACTGGCCGCGACTGCCTGCCGCAGTTGCCCACTACATGAAGACATGTCGTGAGTTCCAACGACGCAAGACGCTGCCTATCAGACCAGGCGCCCCCAGACCTGCCCTTCCAACAAATTGGGATGGATCCCCTCGGCCCCTTTCCAGCTTCGTCTATGGGTAACAAGTGGATCATCGTGGCCACTGACTACCTTACCCGTTACGTTGAAGCAAAAGCACTGCCCAATGGTACCGCGGCAGAAGTTGCCAAATTTTTTGTCGAACAAATTCTCCTGCGCCACGGCGTCCCAGTAGTGCTCCTCACGGACAGGGGAACGGCGTTTACGGCAGAACTGACGCAAGCCATCCTGAAATAAAGTATACAAGCCATCGACGAACAACTGCGTACCATACCCAAACCAATGGCCTTACGGAGCGCCTGAACAAAACGATCGCGGACATGATCGCCATGTACGTCGACGCTAAACACAAGACCTGGGACGCCGTCTTGCCACACGTGATCTTCGCGTATAGCACGGCAGTCCAGGAGACGACCAGAGCGACCCCGTTCAAGCTTGTGTACGGCAAGAAGCCCACGACGAAGCTCGACACAATGCTGCCGCACGTAACCAACGAGGACAACCTTGACGTCGCCGCCTACCTGCAGCGTGCAGGCGAAGCCCGACGAATCGCACGGCTGCGTATTAAAGACCAACAACGCATCGACAGCCGACGATACAACTTACGACGACGCCCCGCAGAGTACAACCCAGGAGACCAAGTGGGGGTTCAGTGATTGTGTGGACAATACATGCTACTGCCCGTGGGGCAGGACAAAAGGAGGTAATTAGTCTCCTGACTAGGTCCTGGCCCCACTGGGCGCAACAGCAGCGGGTACAAAGTACAGGCAATGCACATGCAACTACATACAACAATCTTCACCGTATATAACTACACATGAAACAAAAGCACCAATTCACCGTCGCGAACTAAGTGAAAAGTTGTTGCGTCGATACTTTGGGCTGTACAAAATCCTTCGCCGTGTCGGACCACAGAACTATGAAGTCATTCCCGACGGAACGTCAGCGTCACAACGGCGACGCGCACGCCCAGAAATTGTACATGTTGTACGACTGAAGCCATATTACGCGCGTTAAGGAATCTGTGGTGTTTCAATTTTGTAGTGTTTATGTTTATGTTGCTTTGTTTTGGAACATCGAGGCGATGTTTTTTTAAGGGGGGAGTAATGCCGCGAAACCTTCAAAACTGTATTTGTTGTGATCACTGTGATTCTGTAACGCGTATCAATTCTGTTTCCCTTGTTTGTCATGCTCGTCGTCGCGATACGACGCGTATCATTTCTTTGTCGCGAACGATGGGCCAAGATCTGTCTCGAAGATTCCGATCACTTGGGTATGTTTCTACAATGTACCAGGTGGTGTTAAGAGCAGTTTGCTACGTTGTCTAGATTGTTCTGAGCAGCCTTTAAATTGAGCGTTGACGAGTGTGACGGGCATTCTTTGTTCGACGATCGACGAGCACGTTTGTTGCTATCACCGCAAAGTTGCTTAGTTCTTTTGCGGGCGCAAGTCACCCCAATAAAGAGTTTCTTCAGTGCAATCACCGACTAGCCCCGCCGGGGTGGTGCAGTGGTAAGACGCCCGACTACTGTGCCGGAGTTCCCGGGTTCGAACCCGACCGCGGCGGCTGCGTTTCGATGGAGGCGAAACGAAGTGGCGTCGTGTGCTGTGCGATGTTAGCGCACGTTAAAGATCCCCAGGTGGTCGAAATTACTCCGTAGCCCTCCACTGCGGCTCCTCTTTCTCTCTTTCCACTTTCATTCCCACCTTCCTCCCTTCCCTTACGGCGCGGTTCGGGTGTCCACAGAGCAAGTGTGACAGTTACTGCGCCTTTCCCTTCCTTCCGACTCTTCATTTGTGTCATTCACCTTGTCACCACCACATAACAATATACCCAGCCCTTATACATAGCATTCATTGATTACGAAAAAGCATTTGACTCAGTTGAAACTCCGGCGGTGATGCAGGCATTGAGAAATCAGGGGGTAGACGAGCCGTACATGAAAGTGCTGGAAGATATATATAGTGGCTGCACAGCAACCATAGTTCTGCATAAAGAAACAAAATTCCCATAAATAAAGGTGTTAGGCAAGGAGACACGATCTCCCCAGTACTATTCACAGCTTGCATAGAGGAAGTATTCGGAGACTTGGAATGGGAGCAGTTAGTGATAAGGGTAGATGGAGAATACGCCTTCCTAAGTAACTCGGGGGATGAGCTGCGGATAAATGTTGATGACCTATGCAGGAAAAGTAGAAAGGTAGGCCTAAAAATCAATATGCAGAAGACTAAGGTTATGTTTAACAGCCTCGGGAAGAAGAGCAGTTTACGTTTGGTAGTGAAGCACTGGAAGTAGTAGGCGAATATGTCTACCTAGGATAGGTAGTAGCCACAGATCCGGACCATGAAAAGGAAATAAGAATAATATTGGGATGGAGCGCATTTGGCAAGCACTCGCTGATTATGACTAGCAGCTTACCGGTATCGCTCAAGAGGAAACTATACAACAGCTGCATCTTACCTGTAATCACATATGGGGCTGAAACGTGAAGGCTAACCAAGAGGGCTCTACTTCAGTTGAGGACAACTCAGATGGCTATGGAACGAAAAATGATAGGGGTAACATTAAGAGATAAGAAGCGTGTAGAGTGGGTCAGAAAAATAACCCAAGTTACTGACATTCTAGTGGAAATTAAGGAGAAATGGGCATAGGCAGGACATGTAGTGCAAAGAGAGGATAACAGATGGTTGCTTAGGGTAGCAAACTGGATCCCAAGGGAAGGAAAACGTAGCAGGGGGCGGCAGAAAGTGAGTTGGGCCAATGAGGTTAAGAAGTTTCCAGGGGTCAAGTGGATGTAGCTAGCACATAACCGGGTTAATTGGAGAAATATGGGAGAGGCCTTCGCCCTGCAGTGGGTATAGTCAGGCTGATGATGATGATGAAATGAAATCGAGGATGAGATAAAAGAGCTGCGTAAGTAAGTTCAGGAACTGACTGCAGAAAATCGTCTTTTGAATACCGATACCAGAGACCTAACTATTTAGAAATAAAAGATGGACTGGACGCTAGTGATCCTTGTGATGCACTCAAAAGGATTGGGGCTTTGTTAGATAAACCAATAGATGACTCGGATATTGATGTCTGCCACCGCGTGCCTATACGTTCAACAAAGCAGAAAAAAGCATAGTTGTTCGTTTTGTGCAACGCACTAAACGTCGATAATGTCGAAATTTGGGCTTTTTGGTTCTCACTTCCAAGCTGTAGCGCACACAAGACGAGGGATTGAGAACGAGAGGACACACTCAGCGGTTTGTGTCCTCTCTTTCTCAGTCCCTCGTTTTGTATGCGCTACATCTTGAAAGCACTAAACGTGACAAGGTCCTGCAGAAGTTCAGAAAGAAGAGGTTGACAACTAAAGATATTGAATTTGGCGGAGAAAGCAGCTCTGTGTTTGTACATGAACATTTACCAGGGGCAAACAAGAAGCTCCTAGGTGCTGCGGTTGCTCGAAAAAAATCAGAAGGATGGAAGTTTGTGTGGACCTCCTATGGAAAAATTTACGCGCGTAGGAATGAGACTTCGGATGCATCAGAATAGCCAACATGGCTGATGTGGACAAAAGAAGCTAACAGGAATCACGACAATCAGCATGAACGCCTTGAACGCTCATTTAGCAGTTGCTATGGACATAGCTCAATGTTGTTATTATGACTCTGAAACATTTGATAAAGACTTTAAACAAAAAGACACCAGCTTTCAACTATCCATTTAAAAATGCACAGTTAAAAAAAAAAAGGTAGTTGATTTAGTAATATTCCTCCAGTCTCTGAAAGTAAAATTTAGAGTAAACGTTTTTCAGAAACATGGTTAACAAAGGGCGATACTCCTCCTTACCTGCCAGGCTATAGGAGTGAAATCATATACAGAGAAGGAAGCGGGGAGGTGCAATAGGTGTATAGATTGAGGAAAATATACCCTATGAAGTCATACACAATTTAACGAAATGTGACGAACATACAGAAAGGTTGTTTGTTAAGTCAGCTGGTATCTCGATTGGAGCAGTATATAGACCGCCATCTGGCAACGTGTCTGAATTTTGCGATTTCTTTGAAAATGCACTTGGTTTGGTTGGATCCATCACAAAATCGTTCGCGATTCTCGGAGATGTAAATATTAATATGATGTCAGACAGTCCATATGCAAATGAATTTCGTGACCTTGTCCCCCTATATGCTTGTACTAATGTTGTTACAATCCCAACAAGAGTGACCATCGACACAGCAACGTGTCTTGACATCTGTGTTACAAATTTAAATTGTGAGGATATTGATCAGTTCAGTTCAGTTCAGTCGTTCAGTCGTGTCCGACTCTTCGTGACCCTATGGACCATATCACGGCACGCTTTCCGGTCTCTCACTATCTTCCTAACATCACATAACTTCATCTGCAGCGCCTCGAGGATGCCATCTAACCATCGCGTGACCCTCAACCTTTCCCAACATCAAATCTTTCTCCTGCGACTCCTCTCTTCTCATCAGATGATCAAAGTAGCTGACCTTTAACTTTAGAATTTGACCCTCCAATGAGCAGTCAGGGTTTATGGTCAACAATATCGACTGATTTGATCTTCTGGCCGTCCGTAACTCTGAAGATACTCCGCCAGCATCACAATTCAAACGCGTCAATTCTTCGGCGGTCAGCCTTCTTCACAGTCCAACTTTCGCATCCATACATCACAACTGGAAATACCATAGCACGAGTTATACGGATCTTGGTTGGCAGACTAATGTCTCTGCTCTTTACTAGGCTGCCAAGGACAGCCACGGCTCTCTTTCCCAGAGTAGGCGTCTCCTAATTTCATGGCTGCAGTCTCCATCCGGGGTTATCTTGGAGCCCAAGAAGAGAGAATCTGTCACAGCTTTCACTTCTTGTCACTTGATGCTCCAGGACTTGATGGGGCAAGACGCCATGATCTTTGTCTTTTTAATGTTCAGTTTAAGCCCAAACTTCTCACTCTCCTTGTACACGCATCAGAAGTCTCTTGAGTTCCACTTCACTTTCTGCCATTAAAGTGGTATCATCCGCATATCTAAGGTTGTTGATACGTTTCCCAGCAATCTTCACTACAGCTGCAGACTCGTCCAGACCGACCTTCCTCATGATGCACTCAGCATATAGGTTAAATAGGCAGGGCGACAGTATTCAGCCTTGTCTCACTCCTTTCTCAATCGGAACCCAATCAGTAAGACCGTGCCCAGATCTGACTGTGGCCTCTTGCCCTTCATACAGGTTCCTGAGGAGATAGATAAGGTGATTTGGAACTCCCATCTCTTGGAGAGCTTGTCACAATCTGCTGTGATCTACGCAGTCAAACGCTTTTGCAGAATCAATAAAACAGAAGTAGATGGGTTTTTGGAACTCTCTTGCTTTTTCCATGATCCAGCGAAGGTTGGCAATCTGGTCTCTATTTCCTCTGCCCTTGCGAAACCCAGTTTGCACGTCCGGAAGCTCCCGATCCACATACTGCTGCAGCCTACCTAGGAGGATTTTCAACATCACCTTGCTAGCATGCGAAAAAAGCGCGACGTGCGATAGTTGGAAGAATCGTTGGCACTGCCTTTCTTTGGAATAGGGATGTAAACTGACCTCCTCCAATCCTGTGGCCACTGCAGGGTTGTCGACATTTGCTGACATAATGTATACAGAACGTTAACAGCGTCGTCATGGTTGATGTTTTGAAGCAACTCAGCTGGAATGCCATCAATTCCGCTAGCTTTGTTCTCAGCAAGGCTGGCTAAGGCCCATTCAACTTGTCTCTTCAGGATGCCCGGCGCGAGATCACTAATCACAGCTGTCTTATGTTGGGTTTGCACATCCGGGTCCTTCTTGTACAGTTCTTCTGTGTATTCCTGCCACCTCTTCTTTATCTCTGAGGCTTCCGTGAGGTCCCTGCCTCGTTTGTCCTTTATCACGCCCAGCTTAGCACAGAAGCTTCCTTTGATATCTTTGATTGTCTTATACAGAGCTATTGTGTTCCTCAATTGGCTGTTGCCCTCAACTGCTTGGCACTGTATGTTCAGGAAGGCATTCTTATCTCTTCTTGCGATTTTCTGAAAATCCGCATTGAGAGCCTTGTATCTTTCTTTTTCCCCATGACTTTTGCCATCCTCCTTTCCTCAGCTATTTGCAAAGCCTCTTCAGATAACCAGTTTGCTTTCTTGCATTTCTTTTGCTTTGGAACTATCTTAGTAGCAACTTCTTGTATTATATCACGCACATCAGTCCACATCTCTTCAGGCTCTCTGTCTTCTAGATCTAATTCTTGAAATCGATTCCTCACTTCAACAGCATATTCTGATGGAATTTGATCCAGATCATACCTGAAAGGCCTTCTAGTTTTCTGCGTTTTCCTCAATCGAAGCTTAAATTTGGCAACAAGAAGCTGATGATCGGTGCCACAATCGGCCCCAGGCCTTGTTTTTACTGCTTGTATAGCGCTTCTCCATCTCTGCCGGCAAAGAATATAATCAATCTGATTTCTGTACAGACCGTCCGGTGAAGTCCATGTGTACAGGCGCCTCTTGTGCTGTTGAAAATGAGTATTCGTTATGATCAGGTTATTTTCTTGACAAACCTCTACTAGCCTCTGCCCAGCTTCATTTGCCTCACCGAGACCGAATTTGCCTGTAATTCCGGATATTCTTCACTCCCCACCTTAGCATTCCAGTCTCCAATGAGAAAAAGGACGTCTGATGAGGGAGTGCGGTCTAAAAGGCATTGCAGGTCTGCATAAAATCTCTCAACGTTAGCTTCTTCAGCAGTAGTGGTTGGTGCATAGACTTGGATAACTGTTATGTTGAAAGGCTGACCTTGGATCCGAAGTGAAATCATTCGGTCATTTTTGGGGTTGTACCCTAGCACTGCTTCGCCCATTCTTCTGTTTACTATGAGAGCGACCCCATTCTTTCTCCTGGATTCGTGCCCACAATAAAAGACATAATGGTCGCCGGAATTAAATTCTCCCATTCCAGTCAACTTGAGCTCGCTGATACCCAAGATATCAATGTTCAATCTGTCCATTTCTCGCTTGACGACATGCAGTTTATCTCTCGTCATACATCTTACATTCCATGTTGCTATATGATATATCTCCTTGCAACATCGGACTTTCCGATCGCTTCCCGACACATCCACAACTGAGCGTCCTTTTGGCTTTAGCCCAGCCGCTTCATTCGTCCTGGAGCTACTAGGAATCGCCCTTTGTTCATCCCCAGTAACATGTGGGACGCCTTCTAACCTGGGGGGCTCATCTTCCGGCGCCATATCATTAATGGTATTGTGACTGGCCATAGGGTTTTCTTGGCAGGAAATACTGGTGTGGGTTGCCATTACCTTTTCCAGTGAATCACATTTGTCAGAACTCTCTGCCGTGACCTGTCTATCTTGGTTGGCCCTACACAGCAGAGCTCACGACTTCATCGAGTTTCGCAAGCCCCTCCGCCACGACAAGGCAGTGATCCATGAAGGGGAGAGGATATTGATGCGGGTGTTGTATTATGCGACCTCAGTGATCATCTCCCTGTTTTCTGCTTGGGACCGCCTTTAACTAGCAAAACTAGAGAAAGCCAAGAAAATACTTGGTATCCCGTAATAAGGGATCAAAACATAAGTTTTTGTACACTCATTGAAAACAAACGTTGGGACGATGTATATAAGGAAAACAATGCCACAATTGCCAACAGAATATTTCTCAACAGGTTTTTAGAGTGCTATGATGCAGCTTTTTACTTGAACGAGCATAAAGTGAAGCGGAAAAAATTCGAAAACCTTGGATGACACTGGAATTGCACAAACGAATCAGAGACAAATAAGAAGTTTCATGTTTTTAATAAACCTCGCGATCCGAAATAGCTCTCCGACTTCAAAACCTTCAGGAACAAACTGAACACAGATTTAAAAAATAATAAAACCGAGTATTTTCAGGCTGAAATTCTTCGTGCTCGCAATGATCATAAAATGCTATGGGAGATGATAAGTAATCTCATGAACCGAAGACGCTCGTGTTATTGCTTACTAGATATTACAGTTGATGGTGAACGTCTCTCTGATGCACAGCTTGCAGAAGAAATGAATCGTAGCTTCATTAGCTCGGGAAGGTACACAGGTCCTCTAGCTAGTCGATACAATTTTCCACATAAAAACAGTCCAGTGAGTTCCATCTCACTTTTTCCAAGCACCCCATCTGAAATTAACAAAACAATTGGGAGTTTAAAAAACGACGTATCAGCTTGACATGACGGCCGGTATCAAGGTTTTGCCCATTAAGCTTGTCGCAAGCCATATCAGTCAAGTTTTGTCATATATAATCAACCTGATGCTTTTAAAGGGAGATTTTCCGGAAGAGCTAAAGATTGCAAGAGTAGTTGCCGTATATAAAGGTGGCGGTGCAACAAATATTAATAATTATAGGCCAATTTCTGTCTTAACTATATTTACTAAAATATTTGAGCGCGTCGTTAACGGCAGACTCGCTGCTTTTTTTCTGAAACATAACATAATAGCTGACGCCCAGTACGGCTTCCAAGAAAAAACGTGCAGAACAGGCACTTCTATATATAAAAGATCAAATTAATGAAAACATAGAAAAGAAACTTCCAACTCTAGGTTTGTTTATGGACCTTAGGAAAGCATTTGATATATTGATAGAAAAGCTAGAGATGTTCGGAATCCGGGGCGTTGCGCTTAGGCTAATTGAGACCTACCTAAAGGGCAGATCCCAATATGTAATTATTAACAATCATATATCGAGAAAATAGGAGTTCCAACACGGTGTCCCTCCAGGATCAATTCTGGGCCCTCTACTTTTTTCTAGTATACGTCAATGACACAACTATGATACCAGGATCCCGTCAGCTAATCATGTATGCAAATGACACTAATATACGTACTTCCTGCGGTCCTGTATTGGAAGAAGAGGAGGCTTGGCGGGATAAGCAGAAGAAGAAGAGGGAGCTGGTTCTGCCCGCTCTCGTGTGCTAATCTCTAGCGCATCCTAAGATCTGTCTAAATAAACTTCGTAACAAGTGTGGTGGAGTTTACGGGCTAAAGATCACCACGGAACCTCTCCTACACCGCCGAAGCAGAAGAATTGCTGGGCTACCCCCCCCCCCCCCCCTACGGACGGAGATGGCGCAAGCAGATGTGTCAATATGTTTTACTGGAGCAACCAAAGAATGTGTAGAAAAAATGGCTAATGATTACTTATTAACTCTCCACGTGGTTGCAAGCCAATCGTATAGGCCTAAATGTAACAAATCTAAATATGTAATTTTCAAACCCGTCAGTAAGCGAGACCTCACCTCTATCAGCTTCAAATATGAAGGTATCCTGCTGGAGGAGGTCTCTGAGCAGAAATTTCTGGGGGTTTGGTTTAGCAGTCATCTTTCATGGAACACCCACATCGATAGCCTTAAATCTGATTTGTCACGAGTTACAGGTTGTCTTTACAGAATTCAACACTGAATCCCATCTTGGTTGAAACAAGCCCTGTAGTACTCTCTTTTCTACTCAAGAATAACCTATTGTATATTAGTCTGGGGCACAACTATGGATCACAATTACAAAAAATAATTACTTTACAGAAGCAGGTATTGCGTATATGTGAAAATTATCATGATGAGAAACAAACTAAGAACTCACCAACTCTTTCTGAAATACCGCATAGTGAAGGCAGACAAGGTTTACTACTTTAGGCTGCTGCATTGGATATATAAGAATCGTTTACACAGCACTAGTACAGACAGAATAAGCTTCTACGCAATCAAGGATCTTAAAATAAAGATGCCTATAACCAGAACAAGTTATGGGCGCCAAACACTTTCCTTCAAGGTTAAAAAAATGCTCAATAGAAGAGATATCCTCATACATTACTATCAACCCTTTTCTGCATTTAAGAAAGATTGTAGAGATTTCTTTTGTGTAGTGATATTGCATAATCTCAGTAATATTACTCTGTCCGCACATGCTTTTGATGATTTTTTGGTCTTTGTTTGCTTACCAGTGAATTATTGTACTTAAATTGTTTGTCCGGTGTAATCTGTAATTGATTGTGCATTTGTTTACATGACTTATGGCTTAAAATGTAAGAACAAAACACTCACCTGTCTGATATAGGATTTTGTACTGTGTATATATCTTTTACTTTCATTATTTTTGTATGCCTGTGATAATCATCGTAAAATTGTGCTATTAAGGGTCTTCATTATATTCATATTGTGCCTACATATATTTTTTTTGCACACACTGCGCACAAATGTCACTATTGTTTTTGAAAATGTAATGGTCACTGACCAAGGTCAAAAAACGAATGCAATCGCTACGGTTCATTGTGAACAAGGGAGCCGTAGCGTTCCCGAAACGTCTTTCGTTTTTTGACCTTGGTCAGTGACCATTAAATTTTCAGCCATGGTTCCTGACCAGACTGTATGCCGTCAAACCATCGACTACACTATTGTTTTGTTTCTTTCCTTTTATGTCTTGATCAAGGCTACTGTTGTGTGCTAGCCTGCCGCAATATTGTATTTTCGATTCTTACTGATCATGTAGCAGGAGGCTGAGGCCACGTCAGGCGACCGCGCCTTTAGCCTCCTTTTAGGCAAATGTCTAAGAAACAAATAAAGAAAGACATTGTTACGAGGAGCTCGAAACCTAGGAGTACGTTACGTTATATAGGCGTAACTGTGACAGCGTGAGGGATTCTAAGAAGCATACTTGAAGCAACACACAGCTTTCAACTACAGCATTTGCAATTTTTCAGTCTAGGTGTGGTATGGTAGACGGCACTAAACATGTCAAAATGGGGTTTGTATATTTTTCAGTGCACCGATTCGAGCAACCACGGCGGCAAATAGTAACTGAAGCTGATGACACCTTCGCTCGACACTGAAAGCATTCTTGCGTTTTTTTTCTACTTTTACGGCGTACATTGAATACCTGTTTAATAAAGAAAATGCGAGTGGGTCACGGAAAACGCGGCTGGCAATCTCCAACCGGTCGCCAAGCTAGCAATAGGTTAGGGCTGTTTAGGTCCTTTTACCGGTCAACAGCACCAAATTATTTTCGGTGCTTGAGTTCAAAGCGTCGTCCTGTGTATTTCCCTCACTTGTTCCGCTTCAGGCTTCTTCTTTAATTAGTTAACAATGTGAGCCTGCTGAAATATTTCAGTTCAGCATGGTGGTCATGGTGGTAGAAAAATAAGCGGTTGTTTTTCCTTGTCTATTAAGATTGTAGAGTTGCTAATGTTTACGAATGTGGTTCTCCACTTCGGAAGCGTCGCTCGAACGACGACAGCCTGTTGGCAGTATGAGGCTTGCACTCCGGCGGCACATTTCCGCAGTGCCATGTGGGTCGCGTGAATGCGTAGCGGGGTTTGTCCGACGAAATCGCACCCAAACGACTCAGACTGCAAGAGCTGAGATTAATGAAATAGGCGCGTCAACTTCCTTCCTCTTGATTGAAGTGCGGAAATGGGTCTTCCCATATCGCGCGCGTCATCCGGACATCTTGGGGCACGTGCGCTTCCTCTTCTGGCGCGCTGTGTAGCGCGCTAGCGAGAAGATAGTTTGAGAGCGGGCAGACCGAGCTCTCGAGAGACGAGCGGATTCTGGTGGTCAGAAAATGGAAACTACTACGCTGCTGGCCTTAACTTCAGTCACATCAAGCGCCACCACGAACGAAACGACTGACGACATCGCTGCCAACATCTCGTCCGGGGTGCTGCGCTTTGAGGATTACCCACGGCCGATCCTTACCGGAGGTTTTGTGGCCCTAGTGATCATGTGCGTATTTGGCGTGCTCTCCAATGCCGTGTCCATGGCGGCGCTACTTCGCTCCTCTAAGCTGCTCAAGAACGCAACCACGGCGCTAGTGATCAACCTGTGCTTCACCGATCTCCTGTTTTCGGCTCTAAGCACACCGCTGGCCGCCACCGTGTTCTGGAATGCAGGCTGGGTGTACAGCGATGGCCTGTGCGTGGCGTACGGCATAAGCCGCTTCTTCAACACCGGCGCCTCCATATTCACCGTTATGGCCATCAGCATCAACCGGTACGTGGTGATAGTGAAGCCGAGGTTATACACACGCGCTTTCACCGAGGGTAACAACCTTCTCGTCGTGACCATCACCTGGTTGCTCACACTCTCGTTGCTCATCTGGCCCACGGCTGCCGTGTGGGGCCGCTTCGGCTGGGACGCCGACATCGGAACTTGCAGTGTAGTTCCCCACAACGGGCGCAGTAGCAAGGCGTTCCTCTTTATGGTGGCTTTCTTTGTTCCCGCCATCTCTTTTGTAATTTGCTACAGCCGCATTTACTGGATTGTGCGCAAAACCCAGCGCAATCTGCGCCAGTACAGCACCAGCCACAAGTCGGCGGCGTTCGTGGCGCGGCTCTTTGCCCAGCGCAAGGACGGCGGCGCAGTCTCCGAGGAGAAGATACAGCGCCACCAGCGTCGCATCGCCAAAGACTGGCGGCTTCTGAAGACGGTCTTCGTGATCTTCGCGGCCTTCACTCTCTGCTACCTGCCGCTTCTCACACTAAAGGCGTTCCGACTGCTTGACAACTACCCGGGCATTCAGGTGTTTGCCTACCTGACCTTCTATTTCTCGGGATGCGTGAACCCTATCATATACATCTGCATGAGCCGCGAGTATCGGCAGGCCTACAAGGAACTATGGCCATGTGCCAAGAGCGCGGCTCTGTCTGAAAGCACAGGAAGCCAAGAGACTCCGGTGTGAGGCATCGCCCGAGGAGTCCCGGCCACCATTGACGTGTTTCTCATGGGTGTTTCTCATAATAAGAATATTTGCCAGATGTGCTTGGGCTACAGCCGCCAAGTCGCACGACCAATGAAAGCGAGAAGCGGCGGTCACTGACCTCGGTGGACTGCAACACACCGCCATATATCATGACGCACCGAGCCCGCGCTAAAGATCGCCTGCAGTTACTTTCAGTGCTAGGAGAGGATGCCCACAGTGTACGACGGTGTGTGTTTTTCCTGTGTAGGCCATTGAATGTGACTGCCTCTTTCATACTGCTGTTTTGTTTTAATTAAGACCCTTCTATTTTGTCTTTATTGGGGAGTGTACTCGTGTAGCGACTTCTAAAGAGAACTAATAATTATTAATGCTCCAATCGTTTTTTCTTACCTTACAGTAATGGCTTCAGTGGTAGGCTTTAACGTCCTCAATAGACTCAGGCTGCGAGCGCCGCCATAATGAAGGGATACGAATACATTCTGCATTAGCCTCCTCTCAACCACACCGTCGTGTGTCGACTCTAAAGGAAAGCAGCCGCTGCGGCCTATGCATATAGATATCGATGAAAGTTCACTGTACACGGCACAAAAACCAATTCCGCAGGGCACTAAAGCAAGCACACATGCATTGGCACGTAGCAATGCTTTCACAATTCTCTTCATTTATTCTTCGGAGACGCCCCACTTTGCTCACGAGCGTGTAAGCGTGTCACTTGGAAAAAAAAATATCATTATTACAGCCCACATTACTATCACAAAATTGGTTCCACTTAGATTCTAAACTGGGCAAGTTTGTGGGTTTACATTTTGGGTGACGTGGAAGAAAGATAAGGACGAAAGAGGAGCGCACAGGACTGATTACTCAGGAGTGCTTTTACTGGAAAGGCTAACACAATAATATACAGCGGGAAAACAATTCGAAAGGCTCCAGATTTTCTGTCGTTGAACATTTTTGTTATATTTATGGCTATTTATTTCTTTTTTCTGATCAATAAAATTGTTTTGTGGTTGACATTTTAAATGTTTAGAGTTAGCTTCACTGCCTTTATCTGCAAGTTTCGCGTCACTCCGCGTTTTGCCTCCGCCTAGTAATCCGTGAACCCTAAAGATTGGGACAGTACTCGTGCACCGCATGTTCTTTCATCTCGCGCTGCGCAGCACATATCTTCGTCTTCATCGTTATGAGAGCCCTGTGCTCCCGCGGCAGCAGATCACGCCAGCTGTAAAACTGTAACGCACTCTTGGGCTCTGTAGTTTTCATTAAGTTCCAAAGTGAAATATACTCTCGCGTTGTCAAAGACCGTCTTGGTATACAAACGGAGAACGCAGCCGTGTCAAGCAAGCTACAAGCAAATAGAAGAGCTTGTTACCGAGAAGCTTCCCACGCGCGGCAGCGAGCATTGATTGAAGCAGCGACTGCTGCCCATGGGTAACGCTCGTGAAACTTGATTCAAAGATAACTCTAAAATAAAAAAAAAAGTGATCAGGGCTTGAACTTTACCTGATCATGACTCTCAATTTGTTCTGTCACTTCATTTTGGTAATATGCATGTTCTTTGGCGTTACCACCTAGGTCAACAAAACCTTCTCTTCTTCACTTCGGAAACTCCAAAGTAGTGAAAACTGCAATTTACTCATCCTGTTCGCGCTATGGTCTCTTTACGTCTTGCAGGAACAGAAGACTATTTATTTCCATAAAAGTACAGTTCAATGCGGAATTAGGGGGAAAAGTTGCCCGCGTCGTGTTGACTAGTCCTCAAATTGTATTGTGGCAGAGGCTACAATGCAAATATATGCGATAATAAAGGAATTAAGATTTCATGACCTTTTCCTGCGGGCCGGGATTGAGGACACCAAGAGTGACCTCTTGGTGCCTTTAGGTTTGGTTTGGTTTGGGGGGGTTTAACGTCCCAAAGCGACTCCGGCTATGAGAGACGCCGTAGTGGAGGACTCCGGAAATTTCGACCACCTGGGGTTCTTTAACGTGCACTGACATCGCACAGCACACGAGCACCTTGCTTTTCGCCTCCATCGAAAAGCGGCCGCCGAGGCCGAGATTCGATCCCGCGTCCTTGGGAATAGTAGTTGAGCGCCGTAACCACTGCGCCACCCCGGTGGTGCCCTTAATCATAATCTTGGTGTAATACGACCCCAAAAATTGGCTGATGGCTTAGCTTGGTTAAGCCTGGAAGATTGCGAAAGCAATACCCTTGGCTGCGCCTTGTTCGGCTGGTGGTGTGCCATGGTTGTCCTTGATTTAGCAAGCCGTTCTTCTCTCTGTTCAGGCGTTTCTTCGGCACGGCGTTTTCTTCCGTTGAAGTTGTAGCGTTTCATACTGTTCATAGATACAACATCTTCAGCAGTTGAAGCATCCATGATAGTCACATCGGCATTAGGAGCGTCCATGAAAGTTGAAACCTTATTGAGATTGGCAGTAAGGAAAAACAGTCAGACGTTCCACCAGTGACGAAGCACGAGGTCAAGAAAGCATTAGAAACTATGAAAAGGGGGAAAGCAGCAGGTGCCTGGTGTCATCGGCGGTACCGGAACAATGGAAGAATGCAAACATTATCCTCATTCATAAGGAAGGGGACGCTAAGGACCTTAAAAATTACAGACCAATCAGTCTGTTACGTATAAGGTACTTACTAAGGTAATCGCTAATAGAATCAGGACAATCTTAGACTGCAATCAAGCAAAGGACCAAGCAGGGTTTCGGAAACGGTACTCTACTATCGATCATATCCATACCATCAACCAGGTGATAGGAAAATGCTCGGAATAAAACCAGCCCTTATGCATAGCATTCATTGATTACGAAAAAGCATTTGACCCAGTTGAAACCTCGGCGGTGATGCAGGCATTGAGAAATCAGGGGGTAGACGAGCCGTACGTGAAAGTGCTGGAAGATATACATAGTGGCTGCACAGCAACCATAGTTCTGCATAAAGAAAGTACCAAAATTCCCATAAAGAAAGGTGTTAGGCAAGCAGGCACGATCTCCCCAGTACTATTCACAGCGTATTTAGAGGAAGTATTCAGAGACTTGGAATGGGAGCAGTTAGGGATAAGAGTAGATGGAGAATACCTCAGTAATCTGCGATTTGCTGATGACATTGCCTTGCTAAGTAACTCGGGGAATAAACTGCAAATAATGATTGATGACCTAGACAGGAAAAGCAGAAAAGTAGGTTAGAAAATGAATGTGCAGAAGACTAAGGTAATGTTCAACAGCTTCGGGAAGGAACAGCAGTTTACATTAGGTAGCGAAATACTGGAAGTAGTAGGCGATTATGTCTACTTAGGACAGGTAGTACCCGCAGATCCGGATCATGAAAAGGAAATAACAAGAAGAATAGGATTGGGATGGAGCGCATTTGGCAAGCACTCGCAGATTATGACTAGCAGCTTACCGGTATCGCTAAAGAGGAAAGTATACACCAGTTGCATCTTGCCTGTACTCACCTATGGGGCTGAAACGTGGAGGCTAACCAATAGGGTTATACTTAAGTTGAGCACAACCCAGAGGACTATGGAACGAAAAATTGTAGGGGTAACATTAAGAGGTAGAAAGAAAACGTGAAGATTGGGTGAGAGAAATAACTCAAGTTACTGACATTATACTGGAAATCAAGAAGAGGAAATGGGCATGGGCAGGACATGTAGTGCGCAGAGAGGATAATCGATGGTGGATTCCAAGGAAAGGAAAGCGTAGCAGGGGGCGGCAGAAAGGTAGGTGGGCGGAGGAGGTTAAGAAGTTCGCAGGGGACAAGTTGATGCAGCTAGCACAGAACCGGGTTAATTGGAGAAATATGAGAGAGGCCTTAGCCCTGCAGTGGGTATATTCAGGCTGATGATAATGATGAAACTTGTCTGCAAACTACTGGCTGTCTTCATAGTCTCGCTAACGTTAACACCACTCATTAAATTAGGTCTTGAACGTGTAGATGCACCCGCATCAAGACATGTTGACCAGCGCGCTCGCCAGGCTGCTGCATACGCACGTTGTTTAGCTCGCCGTTGTTCCCTTTCTTCTGTTTCTTCAGCATGGCGCCGCGCTCGGCTGCAGCAGATCGTTCCAGCCTTGCCTTATACGCATCATCCGACATACCGTTAGGCTGCGCTCCGACAACTGCGAGGAGCCGAGCCAAAGCCCCATTTATCCTCCTAGCATGACGTCACAAACAGCGAGCGCCCTCTCTCGGCTGCGACAAAGCGCCGTGTATGGACTCGCCGCCACCATCCGATGGCGCGAGCTGGGGCCTTGTCTCTCGGTCTGGCGTGACATCACACGGTCACGTGAAAGGCCATGTATGGAGGCGCCACAACACGCCAAAGGCTCGACGTGCTAGCAGTATTGCTTTCGCAATAAAAGAATCTAGTGGGTTTCCCGTACGTGTATCGTTTCTCACATGCGTTGAGCAATATCACCGTTGAGGTGGGCAACGTAATGTCATGTCCCATCAAGTTATGTCGTTCGTTAGCATTTGTTGGAATAAATGCAGATGATTTGAAATTGGAAACCCTTGCTACTTCAACCACAAATACAGGTTTGTATACACGCGCTTGAAAACCACTACGGAACAAAGAATACAACACAAGGATGGAGACTTTGTCGGGCTGGTTAATTCATGATGATCGAAATAAAGGAACAGCGCTAACAGACAGGATGAGTGGAAAGGAGGGAGACACATGCGCTGGCTAACAACCATCTTTCGTCTTTCCGCTCTTCCTACCTGTTATATTCAATTTCGTTCAAGACAACACAAAAAAGAATACGACACCCCATGTGCACACTAAAAACTGTTTATTGGAAGAAAAGAAGCGTATTTAAACTATAGACCAAGCACGCCTACAACGCTTAATCGCTCTCAGCCCAGCCGGTAACAGGGAGCAGGAATTGACATAAATAAACACATATGATTTGTTTGTTTTGGTTTGTGGTGTTTAACGTCCCAAAGCAACTCAGGCTATGAGAGACGCTGTAGTGGAGGACTCCGGAAATTTCGACCACCTGGGGTTCTTTAACGTGCACTGACATCGCACAGCACACGGGCGCCTTGCTTTTCGCCTCCACTGAAAAGCAGCCGCCGAGGCCGGGATACGATCCCGCTTCCTCGGGAACAGTGGTCGAGCGCCGTAACCGTGCACTGCGCCACCCCGGCGGGGTACGCATATGATTAAACACTTAGAACGATGGTAGCAGAATATAAACCAAGCAAATTTTAGCAATAGTGGAGTAATTTATTCGTAGCAAAAGTAGTGTCACGTAGTCCAAGCAATAGCAGTCAAAACCTAAAACGAGAAAACAAACAAAAAACAACGTAAAATAAAAAAACAAAGGTAACGAACAAAACAGCAACTACACATTGCCACCCAATACAGGCCGTCAGACACTGAATAAAAATACTGTATGGCGAAACAGATTTTCCTAAAAAGGTTTCAAGATAGCAAATTTCATTTTTTCGAACAGCCAAAGAGTTGTCGCTGATACGCATGCTCCCCTTTTTTGTAAACAAAAAGGCTTCAAGAATTTCTCGTGCCACCTGAAGTGGACATTTAAAGCGGAAAGTTGGGCTAGTTGGTGATCTTTGAACTCAATGCACATGGTAACTAGCGCTAAAGACAGAAGCGAATACCACGAACGCTAGTGTCCGCTCCTCCACTGTCCCTATTTTTAGTGCTAGTTACCATGTGTATTGAGTCTGAAGTGGACGTCTGCCATTTATCCTCATAGGGCTAAGTGCTGGCTCACACCCGCATTATCTATACAGGGGAGAGGCAAATTCGACCCTCCTACTTTCTGTAGCAATTTTTCATGCTCCCGTGCTCTGTAACTGATGCAACGACCCGCATGGTCTATTTAGGCCCTTCCACATGTTAGTCGGGTTTCACACACCCCGCCGACGGCACAGGAAACAAAAGGCTTACCATGCCTCTTATAGCACTCGAGTTTCTTCTTTTGCGCAATCTTTGAGCACAATCCTCTTATCTTTCTTGGTGCAGAGAACCATGGGAACCTCGTAGCGGCTTCTTACCTTCTCTAGGTTGTGCGCCACTCGGTGTATAAGGGGACCACTTGTGGTCGCCGAGTTGCCTTCTTGCAATTAGGATTCTTCTTGCCTTTCAATTTTTGAAGGAGGGTTTTATGGACACCACAAATGACAGAACACAGCAATTTGAAGCCTTTCAATCTGATTATGGAATAAATCAGATTGATCCCACCAGGCAGTCTTGGGCTTAGCCAAAAACCAGCTTTACCAACAGTGGGACTTTTTCTTTCTGTTTGAGAGCTCATATATTTATTTCTTGCTTTTGATTATAATTTTGCCAGGTGTGACATGCAAGGTTTTCAAAACTAACGGAAGTTAGTGTGCCGACATCACATTGAATTGGTAAAACGTTTATTCGGGGCCTGCAGTAGAACGCGCGCTCGCGTGCGCGCGCTCCGGACGGGGCCTACATCGTCGTCTGGGCACCGGCCGCGCGGTCTGGGTCCCCACTCGCCGCGGCCGGCTCGCTGGTTCCCTGCCGGTCCAGCGCCTTGATGACCTGCTGGACGGCCCAGAGTTGCTCCTCTTGATTGTCGCTCCCTGCGGCTGCTTCCAGTCGCGGCGGGATCCTCCCAGACTAAGCTTCTTCCTGGTACTTGGTACAATTCCACAGCATGTGTGCGAAGCCGGCCGTCTCAGTTCGGCAGACTCTGCATTTGTCTGTCGGGTGCGTCTCGGGATACATTCTATGCATCAGCGACGGACTGTTGAGTGAGCCCGTCTGTAGCTGTCTGAATAAAACGGCTTGCTCTCGACTGAGCCCCGAGCCAGGGGGTGGAAGAGTTCTGCGAGCTAGGCGGAACACCTTGGTTATTTTGTTGTAGTCGGTTATTCGGTCTTTGGTGCTGAACCACGGCGGCCAGTCGACCGAGGCGCGGTCCGTTAGCGCGCGCGGCTCGGCGTGTACCGTCTCGTTGTGGTTGGCGTTGCGGTCTGACGCCTCACCCACGTGCGCCGGGAACCACTTGATTCTCACTTGTCTGCTGCCATCGTCGTTTTTGGTTGCCTGCAGTATGCGCACAGCTTCTTTCGCTATCCTGCCTTTGGCGTAATTTCTCACCGCCTGCCTCGAGTCGCATAGCACTGTGTGGCAGTCGCGGTCGGCGATGGCCACCTCCTCCGCTTGTTCTGCCTTGGTGCATCTCGTGCTGGCGGTCGTGCGACAAAAACATTCACAATGGCTTATCTGCAGTTAAGCATATGACATTGCGAAAGCAAGAGAGGCGAAGTGTCTCCAATGGAAGATGACACCACCTGTTAGGGTGCCTCGATGCGCGCCCCTCGAAGGGTGGAGACAACTCCGCCATATTTGGCCACCCTTCTCATAGCGCATCAGGAGCATTACTGTTATCTGCAATCCCAATCTTGAGCGCGCGACAGGAGCGATGGCGTACCATCCAAACGCACACTTCTCTTTTTTTTTATTGCCTAGTCTTGACACGCGAACCAAATATACAAAAATCACTCAAATTCTATTTACAGACGCTATTTAAATATGACACACTAAACTTCACGCATACACAACAAAGGCTCTAGCCTTAAGAGCCACTCGGGAGGTTCTGCTGCAGCTTTCTGGATTGCCAAAAACCTGTCCACGCTTTCCCGAAAATAAATTCTCGCAGGCCGTGCATCTTTATCGCAGTGGTAACCCGCCATTCTTGAGCGCCGTGTACAGTGGAGGCCCTGAGCATAATTAAATCACATGGTACCCCATCCTCACTTTCTACACATAAGTACCGAATTCTATGCGGGTCTAGCGGAAAATCTTTTATTAGCGTTCTTTGCAATACGTCCCAAAAATATATTCCTTCCCAACAGTGTAAAATAATATGGTCTATGGTATCTGGCTTCCTGCATATTAAACAGTGTGATCTCCAGGGTATGAATTATCCCTTTTTCTCCAAAAATGTTTTCACCGGCAAGGTTCCGGTGTGCCGATTAAAAAAGAAGGTTTTTTGCTCCTGGCGTCACCTGCATTCTTTTTACCCTTTTTAAAACATCTGCACCTTAGCCTCCATCGTACAAGACCCTTTACAAAGGCATAGGGAGCATAATGTCACACAATGCACGATTTAATTTCTTTCGTTTTACTGTAGACAAATAATCCCTTGAGAACCACGCTGAAAGGAACCGAACACTTGCTACGACTTCTCTATAAAAGCCCTTAATCCCTGCGGAAAAATCTTCCATTGAAACCACGTACTCCGGTAGCAGCCGGCTCAGCCTGACTTGGCATACGGTGCGTAAGAACGGGTTGGTCGTGTCTCTAAAAAACAAAAAACGACTGTCCAGCTGTCGCAAAAGCAGGTGGCCCAATCCTAGCCCACCATCTTTTACTCGTCTGAACAAGTAAGTCCGGCTGCAGCGCTCCCATTCAGGTGCCCAGACAATTACAGGGAAATTCCTGTGCAGTTTCTGAATATTTAACCGAGAACAGTGCAACACCTGAATAACATACCAGAGCTTACTGATAAAGAACAAATTGCAAACTGTGATCCTTGCAAAAATAGATAGGTTGGTCCCACTCCACTTTTCAGCTTTATCCTTTATCTCTTTAGCCTGCCCTCTCCAATACTGTTCACTGTCACGGTAAGCCATAAGCGGAACTCACAAGTACCTATCTGGTGTCGTCGCCCAAGGCACACATGCAAACCGTTCAGGCGTAGATGACCACCTTCCATGCCAAAGTCCGAGGCATTTCGACCAGCTAACTCCACTTGCGGTGACGCGACTGAATTCGCGCAAACACTTCACAGCTTGGCATATGCCCCCCTCATCATCGGTAAAAACAGCGATGTCGTCTGCATAAGCTAACAGCTTTACTTCGGCTGCATGTACATTGAATCCCTGAATGGTATTATTATTGAGTAATTTCAAACAAAGGGTCTCTATATAGATGTTAAATAAATAAGGGCTGAGTGGACAGCCCTGGCGTACGGAACACTGTACACTGATGGGGTCCCCTAAACATTTGTTAACTATCAATCTTGTCGTGCAGCTCCGGTACGCCAAAGCCACACCCTCACGGACAACAGAACCAACATTCACATAGTCTAAAATGGCAAACAACAGTTCGTGAGCGACACAGTCAAATGCCTTTGCTAAGTCAATCTGGAGAAAGGCAACCCGACCATTACTGTCATCACAGTATTCTAATATACTGCGCGCTTTATGGATAGTGAAAATCGAGCGCCCATTGAGTTATTTCTCTGACCCACTATGCACGCTTCCTATCTCTTAATGTTACCCCTACCATTTTTCGTTCGGTTTGGTTTGGTTTGTGTGGTTTAACGTCCCAAAGGGACTCAGTCTTTGAGAGACGTCGTAGAGGAGTCCAAAAATTTCGACCACCTGGGGTTCTTTAACGTGCACTGACATCGCACAGCACACGGGCGCCTTGCCTTTCATCTCCATCGGAAAGCAGCCGCCGAGCCTGGGATTCGATCCCGCGTCCTTGGGAAATGTAGTCCAGCGCCGTAACCACTGCGCCACCTTGAAGGGGCCATTTTTCTTTCCATAGCCATCTGGGTTGTCCTCAACTTAAGCAGAACCCTCTTGGTTAGCCTCCACGTTTCAGCCCCATAGGTGAGTACAGGTGAGATGAAACTGTTGTACGCTTTCTTCTTGAGCGATACCGGTAAGCTGCTAGTCATAATCTGGGAGTGTCTGCCAAATGCGCTCCATCCCAATCTTATTCTTCTTGTTATTTCCTTTTCATGGTCCGGATCTGCGGTTACTACCTGTGCTAAGTATACATATCCGCCTACTACTTCCGGTGCTTCGACACCTAACGTAAACTGCATTGCCTTCCCGGGCTGTTGAACATTAGCTTAGTCTTCTGCATATTGATTTTAGGCCTACCTTTCTACTTTTCCTGTCTAGGTTACCAATCATTATTTGCAGTTCATCCCCCGAGTTGCTTAGCAAGGCAATGTCATCAGCAAATCGCAGATTACTGAGTTATTCTCCATCTTCCCTTATCCATAAGTGCTCCCATTCCAAGGCTCTGAATACTTCCTCCAAGCAAGCTGTGAATAGTACTGGGGAGACTGTGTGTCCTTGCCTAACGCATTTCTTTATGGGAATTTTGTTACTTTTTTTATGCAGAACTATGGTTGCTGTGCAGCCACGATATGTGTGTGTGTATATATATATATATATATTGAAAGGGGCTTTTTACTGTGTTTTAACAGGGATAATATAGCCCTCTCGAAGTTGCACGGCGAACCACACAAGAACACAGCCAGTCTAGGTCTCCACAAGTGAGCTCGAGCAGCGCAGCGGCACTTCGTCGTCCTTATCCTCGTCTTCGTGATATTCTCGCCTACTTTATCCTCGTCTTCGTATATCCTCGTGTAGTTCACTACAATTTCCCCCGGAGCGAGGAGCCATCCTGGCGACCTATGGTGAGGGCCAGAGGAGCGGATCGTAGTACGTTTTAAGGCGGCTAACGTGCACAGTTTCGCGGCCGCGATGACGCATGTCCGAAGAGGTAGTGAGTGGCTCCACGGTGTAATTCACAGGGGAGGTTTGACGGATAATGTGGTAGGGGCCGTGATAC